>JARYGA010031318.1:0-15782 GCA_030545235.1 Helianthus tuberosus
TCACTTGGGTGTCTTAATTAGGGTTTCCTATTGGATAATTTATGAATAATAATAATAGTTTTGGTTGATATACAAAAAGATAGATCATAAGATAAATGTTTAGTTTATTATAAATTATTTTTATTCTTTTAATTTCTAGAATAATGTTTTTAAATTTAGGGTTATTACATTAATTATACACGAAATACTTTTACTTTGCCAACTTATACGTATTGTACACGTTTATACGTGTATGTACACTATCGGGACCCATTAATTAAGACAGGCTAAGTATGTGTATATATATGTATGTGTGTATGTATGCGTGTGTGTACACTTGGACAAACACATACTTATACATATATATATATATATACTTACATACATATAGACACAAGCAAATACATTTACGTACACACATATACCCCCAAATGATTATATAACAAAAGAATAATGGTTTTAGTCGGAAAATGGTCGGAAATTTCCGACAACTTTCCGACCAATGTTGTGTTTCGTCGGAAAATCGTCAGAAATTTCCGACAACTTTCCGACCAAAGTGTGTTATTTTTGTTTTTCGGAGCTTTAAATGTCTTTTTTTCGTTCCTTCTTTTGTACACCTTAATCATATATGAAATACTTTTTTACCAACTTTTACATATTATACATATATATACATACGTGTATACTATCAGGATCGATTACTTAAAACTAGCTTATAATTCTTTTACAAGTATACATGTGTGTGTTTCTGTATACAATGTGACTCCTTTTAATGACAAAAGTTGTATCAACTAAGACTCATAAATATTATTTTTAAAATATACAGTAATTAGAATTTGGTTTTATGTTTTCCGACTAGTTTCCGACAAAGATTTATTTTTATTTTTTGTATAGTTAACTTTTCCGACCATTTTCCGACCACTTTTTTTCTTCTTTTATTCTTTTTTTTTTTGTCGGAACTTAGTCGGAAGTTTCCTTCAAATTTCCGACCATTTTTTTTGGTCGGTAAATTGTAGGAAAATAGTCGGTAAAACCAGATTATTTTTTTAGTTGGTATTTTGTCGGAAAATGGTCGGAATTTTCCGACAAAATTGGTTTTGTCGGAAATTTTGGTAGGAAATCCCCCTGTTTTCTAGTAGTGATCTTCAGACGATATGACTGTTTTCAACTGTGCACCTTCCGTTTTTAGTCCATGGTGTTTTGATGTTGATCATACAATCGTATTTTATTTATGATATGTACATGGTGTTTTATTTTACACGTAACTAAGTGTTCATTATGTGGTGTTTAATTTGTAGCTAGTATATAGTGTTTTTTTTTCAGTTAATAAAAAGTACATTGTGTTTAATTTTGCACATAATAAATGGTACATGATATTTTGTTTTGTAGTTACATGATGTCTTATCAATATTAGACTAATGAATTGCTTTTATACCATTCACTCTTGATTTTATTGATTATCATATGTCTAGTTCCTATGACTAGGTTTAAAGAAATTCGTCACGTTGCGGCGAACTTTTTTTGTTATTTAGTCTACATTTACATTTGTTTTGAAATCATTATGAGCGCGATGCGAACGGAACCGCTTACAAGAATAAAAAGAAAATGTAGAAAAAACACTAAAAGATAACCGAAAGAAAATAAACCAAAAAAGTTGTATGGTAACAATATTGTTCGTATGAAACTCGTGGTCAGAGATGAGCAAATGGTACTGCGTACCGGCACCGAATTTCCCGAACCGAAAGATCTTAAGTACCAATTCGGTACCGACTTTTGGTGTTCCTGGTACCAGTTCGCTACTGGTTTTTATCTTCATATACCGGTACCATAACCGGTATTTTCAGTACTAGTACCGGTCCGGTATCGGTTGACACCGAGCTCATCTTTATACTTGAAACTAAAAAAAAATCATTAAAAGTTGAAGAAAATCAACAAAATAAGTTCTATAATACCGTCGTTGTTCGTACAGTACTCGTGATCAAGGATGATCAAATGGTACCGGGAAACTGTATCAAATTTCCGAACTAAAAGATTTTCAATATCAATTCGGTACCGATTTTTGGCGTTTTCTGTACCAGACTGGTGTCGGTTTTTACCTTAATGTATCGATACCGAACAGTACCGTACCAGTATATTCGATACCAGTACTGGTTCGGTATCGGTTGACACCAAACTTATCCCAACCTGTGATACTAAAAAATCATTAAAGTTAAGAAAAATATGAAAATGTATTTAACTTAAAAATAAAAGAAAATAATTATAATTATAATATTAAAATAATAAAAACTTAAGAAAAACTATATATATTATTATAATATTAAAATTAATATCATTAACTTCTATTATTAATATATGTATATAATATATAGTTTCTTAGAAATTTAACCATTATAGCAACCCTTACCTCAAAACAAATATGTTAAACTATCAAAATAAAATTGAATGGCAAATTTGCATCACTTACGGAACACTAAATTATTATCGTGCCATCAGCGAAAGTACCCGATCATATTCATCTTCACTAGGCATAATGTCTATACACCAATTCAGAAGGAAACTCAATAATTATGGACCCTCTGTAGGAATCGAACACAAGACTTATTGATCCCAAAATCTTGTTTTATAGTCTTGTTTTATGCTCAAGATACTTTTAGGCTATAAAAGAGTAAATTTAAAAAGACATAATCATTTTATGAATTTATCCTTCTAGGCTATAAAAGAGTAAATTTAAAAAGACAATCATTTTATGAATTTATCCGGTCAACATACCTATGTTGATGACTTTTTTTCTTAAAATAAATAAAAGTCTAAATAAGAATGAAGTTTTAACATGTACGTATGTGGTTTGATGACCACCACTAACCCCAACCACCAAGTCTTTGTAGCTCTCTAGCTTTTGTTGTGACCAACCTAGATTTCACTATATATGTCGGATAACTTTATGACAATTTTAGTTTACAAGCTTTAGTTCCTTTTAGCAACGGTTCTAGACAAGATGGTTGATAACAAATAAAATCGTTTGGTGACAAATAACTATATACTATATTATTATTTAAGCTTCTTCTTAATTATATTTTTCAAACATTATATTTTCCAACCGTTGAAATATATCTCTATTTCTCTACCATCTCTTTAAATTAGACTTATAATTTAACAAAAATTATAATACACTTAAGTATATAATTATTAAATATGTAAATAATAATAATAATATAATTGTTATGTAAGGCAGGTCAGGTTATATTATGTTTTTTAAAAGTGTCTTGGTAATGCTTGCCGAATTACAAAGGCCAACCCACTAGTGTAATATACACACACAAATAAACATACATGCTCGTGCAGTGGCGGAGCTTGACCAAATGTTTCGAAGGGACGGAAAGTCATAGGACCCAATTTATATATGGTATAAATATTTAGACAAAATAATTAGGGATGCGCCTTGCTCGTGTGACATTCACATATAAACAAGGTGTGTTTACTTGTGTGTAGTGGTGATTTCTAAAATCATACAATTTTAGATGATTCATGACCTTAACTTCCATATATGGTTAACTACCATTTTTAAGGTCATTTCTTAAATGATTATATGTCAATCAACTTATAAATAATATTTAACTATGTAATTCCATAAATAGTCTATAGTAGTTATAAAATGATTGTTAACAAACTCGATATATGGTGCATGTAATGTAAGAATTGTCGATTAAAAAATTTAGCCCATGCTATATTCTTTCGATTTTAGGAAAATATTGAGTAAATCAAAAACTTTTTCCTTGATCACGTGTTAGCTTGTAGTCGGTACATAATAATACATTGAGTTTTGCAAGTTCACACGCTTTATAGGTTTATCTTCATCTATAAAAAGACCTCTTCCCTGCACCTTAATTTAAACTCAAGATGGTACCTTCATCATAAATATCTTTTAGCTTGTTTTCTTTAACCAATTCATTGCTTATTCCCAGTTCTCTAAGTGAATAATTGATCTCTACGCAGACGAATTATTCTCTGAACCTGATGAATAAAGAAGGCGCAAGCACGTATCGATCTAGGGTGAGGGGCTTCCACGCGATTCGTGTCAAGTGAGCAGTCTTTTGCGGTTCATCTCTCTTTTCGTTGTCTGTTCGACCTTGATTGTTTATATACTTTGAACCCTAGTTTTATAGTTTATTTTCTTGCTTACCAAACATACTTTGGACCCTTTTGATTAATCAAACCTCTGTATTTACATACTTTGAACCCTAGTTTTATAAGTTATTTTCTTGCTTACTAAACATACTTTTTTTGGACCCTTTTGATTAATCAAACCTTTGGATGTTTGATTATATTTTATATGTTTGTTGCTCACAAATTGTTTACAAAAAGTAAGCCACCGACCTCTAGCTAGCTTTTTTTTTTATAAACTGGAAATCATGATCTTGAGGTTATTATGGCTCAGGCCTTGTTGGACCCATGACCCGAGTGGCTCTTGTAATTACTTGGCTACAAAATGGACATCGGTAGGACTTCAATATTAAAGTACTTGAATCATGGAGACAATAACCTTTTAGTTAATATAACTTAAGATCTATTGGTGGGATGATCATGAGTTAGTTCATTAACCTTAAAGTAGAAAAAGAAAACCTAGTAACATTTTTTTTTTGAACGGCAAGGTGTCACAATTTTTTGGGTGCGAGACACCCCACACCCCCCCCCCCTCATTGGGGAGGCCCGTCGCCCCACTCCGGCCAGACGTGAGTGTCTTAACCGTGCCCCAGCTGGCATCAGAGTGTGACCGGCGTCCAAAGGAAAAACCCACAGGTGCCTCGCCCATCGTAGGAGTTGACGGATTGAGAGCCGCCACAGAGGGGAATAAACCGCCTCAAGTGGGGATCGAACCCGGGCATCATGGGTAAAACCCTGGTGTCTCACCTTTGGAGGAGACGGGGATCGAACCGGAGCCTCCTAGGAGAACAACCGACCTACCAACCGCTCCACCAAAGGATCATTGACACCTAGTAACATTTAAATGGATTATTACATCTATGTAACCAGTGACGGATCTAGAAAAAATGTCAAGGGGAAACGTCTCAAAAATTTCTTTTCTATTGGGGCAGCGAAATCAAAAAAAACATTAAATTTTCCAAAATTTATATTACTGCCGGAGTGTCAACGGATAGCGGGGGCAACACCTATTCGATCTCAAGCTACATCCGCCCCTGTATGTAACTACTTGAAAGCCTGACATATTGGGATTGTCTTTCTACGTTCCGTCGTTTGAGAAACGAAACAACCCCCAAACTATATGATCTTATATCACCCGACTGAACCCCAGATCGAGACACTGAACAAAGTTACACAATAATGTTATAGAATATCATCCTTTTGATTTGGTCTAGTCTAGCTAGTTGGATCTAGTTTAGGTTAGTGATCATGAAGCCATGAACCCAACAACTCTTAAGTGATTACCAAAAGCTAGTTTCATATATATCTAATATTAGAAGAAACTGAGGTCTAGTGCATGATACAGGTGATTACCTTAATTTTCTATCCTTTTTGGTTCTAATTAATATGGTATGTAATTAGGGCTGTAAACGAACCGAACGAACACGAACAAGACCTTGTTCATGTTCGTTTGTTAAAAAATACATGTGTTCGCGAACCGTTCACGAACACTTATCGAACGGGATTTTATGTTTGTGTTCGTTTGTTGAGGAAATGAACTTGTTCGTGTTCGTTTGTGTTTGTTTGTTAATTTTAGTCAACGAACATTGATGAACACAAATGAGCACAAACTAATGTTCATGAACACAAATGGAAATAAACGAACACAAACAATCGTTCATGAACATAACATATAATACACTGACACTTATTAAATATTTAATTTGTTAGACTTTTGATATATTTAAATAAATATAAAAACTAAAAATACTAATGAACTATCAAACACAAGCGAACACGTTACCGAATGTTCACGAACATAAACGAACGAACGAACGCGACATCTGTTCATGTTTGTTCATTTAACTAAACGAACGAAATTTCTTGTTTGTGTTCGTTTGTTTAATAAACAAACGAACACAAACGAACTTCCCGCCGAACGGTTCACGAACTGTTCGCCGAACGTTTTGTTCGTTTACAGCCCTATATGTAATGCATCTTCTGTACAAAAAGTTTTATATGGTAGTGATGGATGGAAGAAGTTTGTTGTATCCTCACCTACCCATGCATACAAACGTAGGAAAAACAATGTCTTTGTACGGCCACCCTAGTATGTAACATATCCATTTACATTTTTTTGCCTCTATTTTATTATCAAAAAATCCCCTATTTTATTATCAAAAAATAAATGAACAATATTTTACCTTTTCCAAATATCTGACATATTTTGTTTTTAAAATAATATTATTTAACGGTGACACAGGAAGTCTGCAAATATGTTAATTTGTCACCCACCTCCACTAAAAGATTACTAAAACAAATTCAAACAAAATGTATTCTTGGTCCATCCTCCACCATAAAGTAATAAGTTGGTAATTCTTTTGGTTAAATATATACATATAAAGTATCATAACTAATTTAATTTGATTTTATTGTATGTAGTTTATTGTTTCAGATGTAAATTTGTTAATTAGATCTGCCACCACCAACCTTCTTGGTCCTTTTAAGTTTTATGTATCTGGACCATTCTTTATGCTGCTTGTGTGTAAATTACGCATATATATATCAAGGTGGAACAGACGATGAATGTGAGGTTGTAACATGCAAACAGACTGGTTATTTGACAAGAGTATGCATGGAAACCGACACTGATGTATCTGAGGGTAGGCAGGCAGTATGTTGCAGGTTGCAAAAGATGGAAAATGACAGCATACATAATTTTATTTTCGAGGTGCATTACAATGTAATCTGCGGACATACATATGTAATATGTATAAGCATGCCCAAAAATTAATACTATAATTCCTATTTTAAAAGGTTTTATAATTTGTGTTTTGTAAAAGTTAAGGGTTTGTTACTGAATCCACTTTCTAAAACTAGAGTACTCTTAACTTTGTTGTTTGTGACTTTGAGTTATTTGAAATCGCTATGTAACAAGAAGCGGGAAGGCCACGCCAGGTTAGGCGGCACCCGGCATATATAACTAATACTAGAAGAAGCTGAGGTCTAGTATATGATACAAACCATTGGGTGTCAGCCCAATGGCCACCGACCCCCACCTTAAACCGGCTCAAGGATCCATGAGGTCTCGGGTTATCCTGGCAACAGGCTCTTCAGTTCCCCTTGAGTTGGCAGGGGTTTCACCGCCAGGCAGCGTTGTCGGGTCGCTAGCTTGGGAAGGGGGATCCCTTCCGCGGTCAGGGGTACCGTGCATCTACCCTTTTTAGTATATGATACAGGCCAGTAGCGGATCCAGTAATATTTTCCAGGGGTTCCTTTTGGTATATTCCAACTAATTTTTTTCGAAATCATTCAAGGTTTCAACAAACTTTTTCTATTTTTTTCCAAACCGATCGAGGGGTTCCTAGGAACCCGGGAACCCCCTGGATCCGCCATTGATATAGGCGATTACCTCTTCCATCATTTTTGGTTCTAGTTAATATGTACAAAAAGTTTTATTTGTACATAAACGTAGGAAAAACGCTTTCTTTGTACGGTCCATGTAACCATACTCTACCTTTTCCAAATATCTTACATAGTTTATTATTAAAAATAATGATATTTTGTATATATTTAACGGTGACACAGGAAGTCTAAATTCTAATAGCAAGCGAATATTTCAGGTCTGAAATCTATATTAAACTAACAGATTAAAGGTCTGGACAATGCTTAGCTCTGCAAATATATTCTTGGTTCCACCCTTCACCATAAAGTTTCCTACAAAGTAGTAACAAGTTGGTAATTCATTTGGTTAAATACACAAATATAGAGTATCATAACTTATTTAATTTGATTTTATTATAATAAGTAATTTATATTTATTGTTCCACACGTAAATTTGTTAATTAAACGAGATCTGCCACCGCCATCAACGTTCTTGGCGCTTTGCGCGCATGTGTGACTGTGTGAGTACTTGTGAATTATGCATATAGATATATGTCAAGGTGGAACAGATGATGAATGTGAGGTTGTAACAAGCAAACAGACTAATTATTTGACAAGAGTATGCATGGAAACCGACACTGATGTACCTGAGAGTAGACAGTATGTTGCAAGTTGCAGAAGATCCAAAGTGACACCAGATACATATGTTTTTAGATGATAAATTCGTCGGTAAGAGGCTTAATATGTTGGAAGCATGAAAAGCAACAACTAACGATGTATACTTTCTAGAAAACTATTAGTCCGTTGTTATTTAATTTTATTTTGGAAGTGTATTACATTGTTATTTAGCTATAAGCATAGCCACAAATTATTATTATTATTACTAGGTTATAACCCCGTGTATTACACGGCTTAAGTATTTAAAAAATCAAATAGCTAATAACGGAGATTTAATAATTAAAAAACGATATTTTAAGACGCTTTTCTAATATCCGAACAAAATTTTGTGCCATGTATGATCAAAACTTGTGATGTTTGTCAAGCTTATAAATATGCAAGCATTTGAACCATCAATTAGAAGACAAATGTATCATCTACTTTTTCATGAGTTTTAAAAGTCATGTGAACATACATTTAATAACCTAAGTTTTAGTTAAATAACAGTGGTCTTAATTTATTAGTTCTTAAAAATTATTGAAATGTCGAGATTAGACATATAGCAATTAGCCAATTAGATAAACTTATAGCTACAAAATAATACTTAAATTAATTAGATAAGTATAAATATTGGTAATTATATATAACTTTAAAAATTAAATATCTGGACGTGAGTTGCATCTTAAATGAATGGTTATTTTTGGATAAATTCATTAGTATGATAAATGTAATTATTATTCTTCTTGCATTTTAAATTACGATTTTGGCCCATGTGGTTATATCATTTTTACCATTTTAGCACAAAAAAGGATTTTTTAACATCTGAGAAATAATTTGTTAAGCAAGAAAATCGTTCCCTTCACTCTCGTTATGAAAATGCTCGATATTTGTTTCAATTATTAAGATATAATTTTTAACCTAGTAATTAATATAAATAAATAATAAGATGTTTTATGGAACTTTATCCGTTATTTTTTAAATGTTTGAAACATATATAAATTTAAGGGTGGAGATACAATAGGAACTTTATTTGGCTAGAAAGGCTAGGAAGTGATCTTGACCATCCATTTAGTTAATCAAGGGTTAAGATTAAATGATGGAAATTGAAGGGAAAAAGAGGCGCGTGAGTTTGTTTAGGGGCATTCTAGTCAATCCAAGGCAATAGTTTCTCTCTCCTCCAATCCCCCCCCCATTTTTTAAACGTTAATAACTCTTTCATACGACATTAATTTTTTATAAAAATTGCACCAAAAAAAACGAGCGTTTTTTATCTTTAAAACGAATATACTATTGCTATATTTTCGAAAAAAAAAATTGAAAACCCAGTTGCGTAAAACGCAATGGAAAAAACTCAGTTGCGTAAAACACAATGAAAAAAAACCTAAAAAATGACATTTTTCTAAAACGCAATGCACAAAAAACACAAAGAAATGTCTTATTTGTAAAACGCAATGGCCAGAAAACACAAAGAAATGTGTTATTTCCAAAACGCAATAGCCTAAAAACTCAAAAGAAAGTGTAGTTTGTAAAACGCAATGGACTGAAAACACATAAAAATGTGTTTTACCTAAAACACAATGCACCAAAAACACAAACACGTGTCTTATTTCTAAAACGCAATGGCCAGAAAACACTTAAAATGTCTGTTTTCTAAAACGCAATGGACTGAAAACACATAAAAATGTGTTTTACCTAAAACGCAATGCACAAAAAACACAAAGAAATGTCTTATTTATAAAACGCAATGGCCAGAAAACACTTAAAAATGTCTCATTTCTAAAACGCAATGGCCTAAAAAAACAAAAAAAAAAATTGTTCTCTGTAAAACGCAATGGACTGAAAACACCTAAAAATGTGTTTTACCTAAAACGCAATGACTAAAAACACTTCAAAAATGTGTTTTCTAAAACGCAATGACCAAAAAACGCATAAAAATGTATTAGTTTTAAAACGCAATGGCATAAAAACACCAAAGAAAGTGTTCTCTCTAAAACGCATTGAACCAGGACAATAGTTGTCTGTGAATTGTCTGAACCAGGAATGCAGTTCTAAAACGCAATGGCATAAAACTGTCTACGAATACAGTTTTCCAGAGGCTCAACCCCGGCCAGGGGCTCTGCCCCTTGGACCCCGCCAGGGGCTGCCGCCCACGGACCCCCGCCAAGATCGTAAAACGCAATGACTAAATCAAAAACCCAGATCGTGAAAATGAAATTAAAGAATTTCTTACATGGATCGAAGCCGATTTCTTCATCGATTGACGAAATTTGAATGATAGAAACACTTATCAGCGATTGAATCGAACGGATCGAGTGATTATCTTCAAAATCACTGGAAAAAAACGAGATTTTGAATGAAATTAAACTGTGTTTTCTTCAAAAAAAAGCTGAAGAACACGTTAATTGGGTGTTTGAATCATTGATTGATGACGAAAATCGCACTATAATGTAGTGATTATTGAGATAGTAAGTGAAGAAAAGGTTGGAGATGGTGAGTTTTGAAAATGGTGGGTTTTGAAGTAACTGGGGAGAAGAAGGAAGAAGAAAGGATGCGATTGACTAAAATACCCTTTCTCTTTATTTTAAAATTTGCCACATGTCATAATCCTATTGCTTCATATTCTTTCTAGCCAAAATAAACTTCCTATTTGATCTTTTCACTTAAATTTAATAATTTAAATTGAATAATAATTATCTATAATTTATATTAAATAATAAAAAATATTTACAATTAAGTAGATGGTGTATCTACAATTTATATTAAATAATAACCCATCTACTTTCCATGATGTTATACTATATATATTAAATTTAATAATTTAAATTGAATAATAATTATCTATAATTTATATTAGAGCATTCACATCCAATCCATCAAATTATACATACATTCCACTAAAAAACAACTACTATATCAATATATTTCCACTAAAAACAAATATTTTTTCTCTCTTCTTTCAATTAAATAATATTATCATTACATTTTTCTCTCACTTCCACTCACAACCACTTTCAAAATATATTAAAAAATTATAACGGGTGAACAGTGTCCCCCCAAATATACAGATGAACAGTAACATTTTCTCTCTCCTCTACTCACAACCACTTTTTATACCTTTATAATATAAAAACCCCTCCTCAAATAATTTGATGGTCAGGATGTGAATGCTCTTAAATAATAAAAATTATTTACAATTAAGTAGATGGTGTATCTACAATTTATATTAAATAATAACCCATCTACTTTCCATGATGTTATACTATATATATTAAATTTAATAATTTAAATTGAATAACAATTATCTATAATTTATATTAAAGAGTTAATTGCCAAAATAGTCCCTGTGGTTTGTCTGTTTTGCCAGTATAGTCCAAAGGTTTCATTTTTAACATCTGGATCCAAAGAGGTTTCATCGTTGCCATTTTGGTCCAACTGACTTAACTCCATCCATATGTGTTAAATCTGTCAAGGGCATTTTAGTCATTTCATAAATATAAAAATAATCCTGCCCTACCCCACCCCACCCCAACACCTCTCTCTCTCTCTCTCCCTCTCTCTCTCTCTCTCTCTCTACACACCTGCAACATCTACAACGATGTTGAACATCATCAACACCACAAACAACAAGACATACTCAGCTCCATTGTTTCCTGCAACTATCTCCCTAACAACCTCCACAAACGCCCACTTAAATTACCCCCAGTTTCTTCCAAACATCCCCACAATGCAAACCCACCAAGCCCATCTCTCAATTCCTCCAAAATTGCTCAAAGTTCTGGTCTAGTTACTATTCAGGGTCTCAAAGCAGGTTTTTGCAATTGTCAGGGACGGTGGTGGCTTGTGATGGCCTTGCGGTAGTAGTGGTGGTGGTGTACAGTTGAGACGGTGAAAGTGGGGGATTTTAACAAAGATCAAGCAATGGTCAGATCTGTTACGGTGGTGATTGGGGTTTAGAGACAAAGACGGGTTAAATATGCAACAACGGTGGTGAACCTTCATGCTCATATCGTGTTTCTGGCGACTACACGTGCATTCCAGCTACCAGCAACTCATTACCGATGACCCTCCTACACTCCAAACCAACCAGGCGAACACCATAAGCCTCCTCTGCTCTCGGTATTCCAGCCCGACCAACCGAAACGAGAAACAATCACCACCGTCGCACACCATTTTTTCCGGCAACCAGAAGCCTGATCAGAAAACCAACATTTCACACCAGATTTCGCCAACTGAGTCCACCACTGATCACCTCCGACCTCCAGCTACCTTGTGTGCCCACTTGAACCTGAGAAACACATCTACCACCGCCGCACCATGTTTTCCGGTGACACCTTCGCAACCAGAATACTTTACGACTAGAGGTAACCTAAATAAAACTAACTAATCTTATTAATCTTGATTTCAGGTTCGATCCTAATCCACAACAGTTTTTGTTTCCTTTTTTAGTCTTTAATAAAATTCAGAATACATGAAATGGCAAAAATACCCCTTGACTAACTGAGGAGCATGGATGGAGTTAAGTCAGTTGGACCAAAATGGCAACGATGAAACCTTTTTGGATCCAGATGTTAAAAATGAAACCTTTGGACTATACTGGCAAAACAGCCCAAACCACAGGGAGTATTTTGGCAATTAACTCTATATTAAATAATAAAAATTATTTACAATTAAGTAGATGGTGTATCTACAATTTATATTAAATAATAACCCATCTACTTTCCATGATGTTATACTATTTTTTTATTCCGTTAACATTTTATATAATACATATTATTAAATTAAATAACGTTTAGTAGGAGGGTTATCTATAATTAATTAGAAGAAATTAAACTAAAATAATAATTATCTATAAGAGATGCCCTAATATGACGACACATGTATTATTAAATTAAATAATGTTTAGTAGGAGGGTTATCTATAATTAATTAGAAAAAATTAAACTAAAAGAATAATTATCTATAAGAGATGCCATAATATGATGACACGTGTCCCTAAAGTGGTTTCTTTTATTATATAGTATAGATGATTATTATTATTATTATTATTATTATTATCATCATCATCATCATCATCAACATTATTATTATTATTAAAAGAAAGTAGCTAGGTTTTATAAGGGGAGGGGGTGGTCACTAGTGATAGAATTCTATCACTTCCAATATCCAATCAACTCATGCCATGTCATCACCCAATATTCTATGACTAGTGATAGAAATGTAGTGGGGGTGGTCACTAGTGATAGAATTCCATCACTCACAATTTTTTTTAATTTTTTATTTTAAATTAGAAATTATCAAATACATATTCATCACTAAATTCAACTGAGTGACACGTGTCCCTAAAGTGGTTTCTTTTATTATATAGTATAGATTATTATTATTATTATTATTATTATTATTATTATTATTATTATTATTATTATTATTATTATTATTATTATTATTATCATCATCATCATCATCATTATTATTATTAAAAGAAAGTAGCTAGGTTTTATAAGGGGAGGGGGTGGTCACTAGTGATAGAATTCTATCACTCCCAATATCCAATCAACTCATGCCATGTCATCACCCAATATTCTATCACTAGTGATAGAAATGTAGTGGGGGTGGTCACTAGTGATAGAATTTCATCACTCACAATTTTTTTTAATTTTTTATTTTAAATTAGAAATTATCAAATACATATTCATCACTAAATTCAACTGAGTGTACACGTGTAATGTGGTGAGACATGCCGTATCCAAATTCATGCAGAGCATTCAAATTCATGTAGGTTTTCAACGCGTGATGATTCTAACGCGTTATATATACGGCGGCGGCGGTGTTCCGTGGAAGATCAACGCGTGGTGGGTGGCCATCACGGACCGCCCCGCCTCCCCTAATTTGTGTTTTGTAAACGTTAGGGGTTCGTTGTCTCAAATAGCGAATCCACTTTCTAAAATTTGACTTATCTTAAATTCGTTGTTAGAGAGTTCGAGCTATATATATATAGGACAAAGATCCGTTAGGAACCACCCTTTATTGCGAAAACCGCGAGAACCAATGTGAACACAACCAAAAATGCCTAAAAATAGCTAAAAAACACACAAATTTTTTTTAATATTTTTTATAACAAAAAATCGCTACTTTTAGTAGCAAAAAAAAAAATTTTAAATGAATTTTTTTTCGGCTACTAAAAGTAGCAATTTTAACGTAAAAAATATTAAAAAAAAAATATATTTTTTTAGGTTTTTTGTGGGTTTAGTTTTTAGCATTTTAGCTTGGAGGGGGGGTTTAGGTTTTGGGGGGGGGGGGGGGGTTAGTTTTTTTTAGGTTTTTTTGGGTTTTAGTTTTTAGCATTTAGCTTGGAGGGGTTAGGTTTTTTTTTGGGGGGGGGGGGGGGTAGTTTTTTTTAGGTTTTTTTTAGCTATTTTAGGTTGTGTTCACATTGGTTCTCGCAATAAAGGTGGTTCTCGCATGAACGTTACCGTGTTCACATTGGTTCTCGCAATAAAGGTGGTTCTCGCATGAACGTTACCCTATATATATATATAGGGTAACGTTCATGCGAGAACCACCTTTATTGCGAGAACCGCGAGAACCAATGTGAACACAACCTAAAATAACTAAAAAACCTAACCCCCCCCCCCTCCCCCCCAAAAAAAAACCTAAACCCCCCACCCCCCCCCCCCCCACCCCAAAAAAACCTAAACCCCCTCCACCACCCCCTAAAAACTAAAACCTAAAAAAAACCTAACCCCCCCCCCCCCAAAAAAAAAAAAACCTAAACCCCCCCCCCCCCCCCCCAAAAAAAAACCTAAACCTCCCCCCCCTCAAGCTAAAATGCTAAAAACTAAACCTCCAAAAAACCTAAAAATATCAAAAAAAGCACACACAAAAAAAAATTAATATTTTTTAAGTTAAAATCGCTACTTTTAGTAGCTAAAAGGAAAATAAAATTTAGTTTTTTTTCTACTAAAAGTAGCGATTTTTTTATAAAAAAAAAATTGTGTGTTTTTTTAGCTATTTTTAGGTATTTTTTGTTGTGTTCACATTGGTTCTCGCGGTTCTCGCAATAAAAGGTGGTTCCTAATGGATCTTTGTCATATATATATATTGAAACGAGAACTTCATTAAAAACAACACCGAACCTGTACACCGGGACGGACAAAACAGACGAAAAATGACATATTCATAAATTTACACCAATCCCCCCAATTGAACTTGCCTTTCTTGGCTTTATGCTTAAACCACAGAAAACTAACCGCCCTAACTTCACTAAAGATCTCATCAACACTACTCCTCTTTCCGTTGAATCTAAGGTTGTTTCTGGCCTTCCACAAAAGACAACAAGCCACAATCACTGATGTGTGTAAAATGCAACATATAAATTACATCAAATGAGGCATAAAACTAACCCTTTTTAAGTACTAATATTGGAAAAAAAGTGTTTTTGTCTTCCTTTTGTATTTTCAGGATTAAATGAGCTCAAAAACGCAAAAGAAGCAAAAATACAGTTAAATCCAACATAAATACAAGGAAAGGAACATTAGTGGACTGCCCGACCCCTCAACGGCACCTTCCAAAGCAAAAAGGAGAAGACAGAAGGCTGAACACGCCCCGTGCTCAGCCAGCACGGGG
>JARYGA010031319.1:0-28956 GCA_030545235.1 Helianthus tuberosus
AGGGATTAAGTCATGGTTATCTTGAATCACTGGCTAATTGGGGTATTGTGCACATTACTAATTTCTCACGGTTAGGCTAATAAATCCTAACAGTGATAATCATCACTACTTGGGGAAGGACCCAATAGTGGTATGACCATCGTCACCAGGTGACACGGTGCCAGATAAAAATAAGATAGAAGCCATTGTAATCGCCCTTATGCTGTAATTGATAACTAATGTGTCGTTTTACATACTTGAATGACTCGCCAGTATTTCCCCGCTGATAAAATATTTTTAAAACATGTTTCCGGAGACCTGTTGTAAATCAAGGAAAACGTGCTACGGAGCACTAACCAGCTTGAAGAGGTGGCTCAGTTAAAATAAATAAACATGTTTTTATAAATTAGGGAATTCCCTAGTGAAATTCCTCTATTGTAAATTACGGGGTTTCTGTCACGGCCCCCGACCAAGTTTGACCCGTTTCAGGAGCCGCGAGACAGAAATCACGTGGTATTTAATTAACAGCAGAAGTTTCTTCAGGATCTTTTTAAAACTGAAATATTTCCCGATTATTTTATTTCACAACTTGGGATAAAACCCGGTTATTTACAATATTGAAATTTCACGGAGAAATCTTTTATTTTACAAAACATGTTTCTTTATTTTATACTGAGCCACTTCCTTAAGCTTGTAGTGCTTCTCGGCACTTTTCCTGGATCACAACAGATCACCTGAAACATGTTTGAAAAATGTTTTGTCAGCGGGAAATACTGAGTGAATCATTCTTTTATAAAAACGACTCGTTTATTATAATTTACAGTATTAAGAGAGATTATAATGTTTATTTCAACCAATTACCCACAGTATTTGTCACTCGACTCGTTTCGGTGACGGTGGTCATATTACTATTGAGTCCGTTCACCCAAAAGTAACGAGTATCATTAGTTAGGTTCGCCCACCTAAATTGATAAAAACAGTAGTAATGTGCACAATACCCCACATACCGGCTGTAATTTGGTGATTACATAAACTTAATCACTGTAATTATAACTTTGAAAACATTTAAGAATTTATAAAGCACTTTGATAAAAAGAGAATGACTCACATTGCAGATTTAATTTGAGCAGAGCCTAGCCTACTGATTAGCCTTTTAACCTAAATTTAATAACATGCACACAATTCGGTTAGTAACTTAATACAGCATTTACGATAACTCACGAGATCAAACCCTCACATCGAATGACAAAGTGCGATACTTAAACATCCATCGAATTAATGACGAATAACAAAGCATAAACCCTAATGTGGGAAGCACTTAAACATCCATTGGATAGTTTAATCGATCGGACATTGAATCGTATCAGCGATCGAGTTATTACCCTGTATTGCGACAGCACTTCGTGAATCGTGTGTGTGTTTTGGACTGTTTATGCTATATCTCAGTCTACGTAACGAATTTCTTCGTCGTTTTAATTCCAGAAATCAATTGCCAAACCCTGCTATTTATACACAAAAATTGGCTAGCTTACGGACCGTAAGACTCAACCCTTACGGTCCGTAAGGGACACGAAATTCTTATAGGTTTGCCATGTCTGGGACTAGCCTTGCTGACTTAACTGTTTTGTAAATTCGATTTTTGACAACGAGAATTTAAGATAATCGTAACTAGGGTTTACCCCCCCTGAGTTTTAGGGGCCCTAATCCTGATTCCAATTGTTCTTAAAATTTTAGGGTTTGTGCAGAATCACTTGGGTGTCTCAATTAGGGTTTCCTATTGGTTAAATTAATTTAATAAATATGACTTTTGATGAGAGTTGTTACATTCTCCCTACCTTAATAAAAATCTCGTCCTCGAGATTTACTGGAATAAGTAGGGATACTTTTTCTTTATCTCAGATTCCAGCTCCCAAGTGTATTCAACTCCTCTCTTTGAATTCCATTTTACTTTAACTAGCACTAGTCGTTTGTGCTTGAGAAACTTCACTTTTCTGTCTTCTATCTGAAGAGGTTTCTCAACAAATTTTAACCTTTCCTTTACTTCTATGTCTTGAAGAGGTACTATCAGAGATTCGTCTGCTAAACATTTCTTGAGATTGGATACATGAAATACATCATGTACTCCAGCTAATTCTTCTGGTAGTTGTAAACGATAAGCAACTGGTCCTATATGTTGGATCACTAGAAATGGTCCTACGTATCTTGGACTTAGCTTTCTTTTCTTACCGAATCTAACAACCCCTTTCCAAGGAGAAACTTTTAATAGTACTCTGTCTCCAACTTGAAATTCTAACGGCTTACATCTATTGTCTGCATAACTCTTTTGGAGATCTCGAGCCGTCTTCAGCCTTTCCTTGATTTGAGTAATCTTATCAGTAGTTTCTTGCACTATCTCGGGACCTGACAATTGACTTTCTCCTATTTCTGCCCAACATACTGGAGTTCTGCACTTTCTTCCATACAGTGCTTCGAATGGGGCAGTTTCAATACTTGAATGATAACTATTGTTATAGGAGAATTCAATTAATGGTAAATGGTCATCCCAATTTCCTCCAAAATCTATCACACATGCTCTGAGCATGTCTTCTAGAGTTTGGATCGCCCTTTCACTTTGCCCGTCTGTTTGTGGATGATATGCCGTGCGTAAATTTAGTCGAGTTCCCATTGCTTCTTGGAAACTTTTCCAGAAATGAGAAGTGAAACGACTATCTCTATCTGATACAATTGAGAGTGGAACTCCATGTAGAGATACGATTTCATCTACATATAACTTTGCCAATCTTTCCATGCTAAAGGTTTCTTTCATAGGCAGAAAGTGAGCAGATTTGGTTAATCGATCCACAATTACCCAAATCGCATCATTACCTTTTCTGGTTTTGGGTAACTTAGTAACAAAATCCATTGTTATAAGTTCCCATTTCCATACTGGCATCTCTAATTGTTGTAGTAGACCTGAAGGTTTCTGGTGTTCTGCCTTAACTTGTGAACAAGTAAGACACTTAGAAACATATCTAGCTATATCCTTTTTCATGCCTATCCACCAGAAATTTTTTTTTTAAATCTTGGTACATCTTATTGTTTCCTGGATGCATAGTATACCTAGATTTATGGGCTTCTTCTAGAATCTTATTTCTTAATTCTCCGTGCTTAGGTACCCAAATTCTGCTTTTGTGGAATCTCCAAATTCCATCAGGTCCTTGTTCTAATTCTTTAATCCGTCCCTTCATTCCTTCAGCATCATCCTTGATTACTGTTTCTTGGAAATGTTTTAGTTGTTCCATTAAATCTAATTGTAGATTTAATCTGAGAGTACGAACTCGTCTTTGGTCCTCATGATACTTACGACTTAAAGCATCTGCAACTACATTTGCCTTTCCTTCGTGATACTGAATATCACAGTCGTAATCACTTAAGATTTCCATCCATCTCCTTTGCCTCATGTTTAACTCTTTTTGCCCAAATATATATCTTAAACTCTTATGATCCGTATAGACAGTAAATTTACTTCCGTAAAGATAATGTCTCCAAATCTTAAGGGCAAAAATTACGGCTCCTAACTCTAAGTCATGAGTCATATAGTTTTCTTCGTGCTTTTTCAATTGTCTTGAGACATACGCAATTACCTTCTTGCGTTGCATCAACACACACCCAAATCCTAATTTTAAAGCATCACAATATACTTCAAAATCTTCTGTTCCTTCTGGTAAGGCTAAGATTGGAGCATTGGTTAATTTCTGTTTCAAGATTCTAAAAGCTTCTTCTTGTTTAGGTCCCCATTCAAACTTAACTGCTTTACAGGTTAGCTTAGTTAATGGTACAGCTATCTTGGAGAAATCCTTAATAAACCGTCTATAATATCCAGCTAAACCTATAAAACTTCTAATTTCCATTGCAGTTTGTGGAACCTTCCAATTGGTAATTGCCTCTATCTTAGCAGGATCTACATGGATACCTTTGTGATTTACCATGTGACCTAAGAATTGCACTTCCTTTAGCCAAAACTCACACTTCGAGAATTTGGCATAAAGCTTTTCTTTTCTTAACAAAGTTAAGAGTGCATGCAAGTGCTGACAATGTTCGTCCTGACTTTTTGAATAAATAAGTATATCGTCTATAAAGACAATTACAAATTTATCCAAATACAGTTTACATATCCTATTCATCATGTCCATGAATGCGGCAGGTGCATTCGTTAACCCAAAGGGCATGACTGTAAACTCGTAATGACCATACCTAGTTCTAAAAGCAGTCTTAGGTATATCTTCCTCTTGTACCTTTAATTGATGATATCCGAAACGTAAGTCGATCTTAGAAAAATATCTAGCTCCTTGAAGTTGATCGAAAAGATCATCAATCCTAGGTAATGGGTATCAATTCTTAATTGTAACCTTATTCAATTCTCTATAATCAATACACATTCTCATCGAACCATCCTTTTTCTTAACAAACAACACTGGTGCTCCCCAAGGGGATGAACTAGGTTGTATGAATCCTTTACTTAGTAATTCATCTAATTGCTTTTTCAGTTCTAACATTTCTGTAGGAGCTAACCAATAAGGTGCCTTGGCTATCGGTATAGTTCCTGGAATTAAATGAATTCTAAATTCTACTTCCCTATCTGGGGGTAATCCTGGTAATTCTTCGGGGAATACTTCAGGATATTCTGAGACTACAGGAATTTCCTTAAGTTCTTTACCCTTAGTACTAATGATTACTGAAATCATATACACTATTCCTTGCTTTCGTTCATAATTAGCAACTTTCATTACTGATATGAACTTCATGGGCTTACGTGGTTTATCCCTTATAATCATAATCACTTCTCCGGTGGGTGCCTGAATTTCTATGGAATTCTTATCACAAAGAATTCGAGCATGGTTAGCTACTAACCAATCCATTCCTAATACAACATCGAATTCAGCTAATTTCATAGGCAATAGGTTTGCAGAGAATTTATGACCTAAGAGTTCTATGTTTTCTTGTTGCAATACCTTATCTATTTTAACTGAATTTCCATCTGCCGTTTCTACTGTAAAAATTTGCCTAATGCTGTTTAAAGGTAAGTTAAGAGCTTGGCAGAATGAAGTATTGATAAAACTTTGGTTTGCACCAGAGTCAAATAATACTTTTGCATACACGTTGTGAACTAGAAACGTACCAGCTATCACATCTGGAATGAGTTCTGCTTCTTGAGTAGTTAGCTGGAATGCTCTAACATTCTTCTTTGTAGCTCCGTCAACTGGTTTAGCTTTGTTGTCTGCTGGTTTGACCAATTTAGGACATTCTGTTTTGAAATGTCCTGTTTCTCCACAATTGTAACAAATTATGAATTTCTTCCTGCAGTTTTCTTTCCGATGTCCTACAACTTTGCAAAAATTGCAGGTTACATTACATCTTCCATAATGTTTCTTTTTGCAATTCTTGCAGATGGGCGAAGTTGAAGATTGCCCTATTCCTTTTCTCTTGAAGCTGTTATTATTACCCGTACGAAATCCTTGGGTAATTTTCTAGGCCAGTTCCTTTTTCCTGTTATCATCTCTTGTGCGCACCAGTTCATCAGTTAGGGTATTAGCTAATTCCACAGCATCGTCAATAGTGCAAGGTCTAGTAACTTTAACGATATTGCGGATTTCACCAATCAATCCCCAAATATAGCGAGAAATGAGTACCGGTTCTGGCGAAGCCAGTGTTGGTACCACTCTAGCATATTTGAAGAATGTCGAAGTATAACCGCGACAATCTACACCCATCATTCTATGGTTTAAAAACTTATTTGCCATTTGATCTTTTTCATATTCGGGACAGAATTTTCTTTATACAAGACTCTTAAATTCTTCCCATTTCATGCTCAAATTAAATCTGCAATGTGAGTCATTCTCTTTTTATCAAAGTGCTTTATAAATTCTTAAATGTTTTCAAAGTTATAATTACAGTGATTAAGTTTATGTAATCACCAAATTACAGCCGGTATGTGGGGTATTGTGCACATTACTACTGTTTTTATCAATTTAGGTGGGCGAACCTAATTAATGATACTCGTTACTTTTGGGTGAACGGACTCAATAGTAATATGACCACCGTCACCGAAACGAGTCGAGTGACAAATACTGTGGGTAATTGGTTGAAATAAACATTATAATCTCTCTTAATACTGTAAATTATAATAAACGAGTCGTTTTTATAAAAGAATGATTCACTCAGTATTTCCCGCTGACAAAACCTTTTTCAAACATGTTTCAGGTGATCTGTTGTGATCCAGGAAAAGTGCCGAGAAGCACTACAAGCTTAAGGAAGTGGCTCAGTATAAAATAAAGAAACATGTTTTGTAAAATAAAAGATTTCTCCGTGAAATTTCAATATTGTAAATTACCGGGTTTTATCCCGAGTTGTTAAATAAAATAATCGGGAAATATTTCAGTTTTAAAAAGATCCTGAAGAAACTTCCGCTGTTAATTAAATACCACGGGATTTCTGTCTCGCGGCTCCTGAAACGGGTCAAACTGGGTCGGGGGCCGTGACAGAAAAAGGTGGTATCAGAGCCACTGATTTAAGCCAATTAAGTATTTAGAAAATACTTAATTTTACTGATTGCCATTTTGTGATTATGTGATTTCTTATTTGAATATTTTTGTATAGTATGGGTAAGCAAAAGTTGTCAAACATCTATCTTAAATTAGATAGGTCATCCAAAGAGAAAGGAAGTTCATCCCAAACCAAGTCCTCAAAACTCTCTGCAATTCCTGAAGAAGGAATATTTGTTCGAAAAGCTCAATACGAGAAACCACTTTCTCCTAATAAAAGAAGTTTAATTTTAAAGAAGAGTAGGGAGAAAATAAAGAAAGCCCAAGAAAAGAAAATTAAACAGGAAACCCAGGAATTAACCAGTAAAATACCTTGGGAGGACAAGTTAGATGAGAAATGGGCAGATCTTTATATGCTAGCTACAGTAGCAGTTAATGCAAATCTTTAAATAATTTGACCCAAGTTTTAGCACCTCTATCAATTTCAGTCTAGAAACCTTATTTCAGTAAATAAATAAATTTACAACAAAACCTAGTATGTTTTAACTTTTCAGTAGTTTTGTAATTAACCAGTATGAAATAATATTTAAAGATTTTCTATGAAATTTGGTATAAATTTTAATTTAGTATTTATGTGTATTTTGCTAAACAGCATGAACGACTTGTCTGACGCCTTTCAGAATTTAAATCTCTATCAGGTAAAAATAGAGGTTTCCAGAGATTTCAATAGGTATATACCAGACATAGAAAAACCTGTTGAATTCAATGCTCCACCTCCAGAGAAACCTAAACCCAAGAAAAGAAGGAGATTTGTGGGATGGAGACGTGTGCGTAGGAGGAAGCCTACAACTAGAAAGATCCCTAAAATAGAAAATCCCTTAGACAAAGGAAAGGGAATTGAAGTTGGGGAAGAATCTAGGCAGATGGGGATACAGTTTGAAGAATATTCTAAGCAAATAGAAATGGAAGTAGGAAGAGATTCTAGACCACCGGGAATGGAATAAGGAGAAGGTTCTAAGCAAACTCAGAGGGAAGTTGGGGAAAGTTCTAGACAGGTTGAGGAGTTACCTTTTCAGGAGGAATTAGATCGGGCATTGGCAAGCTGTGATGTCGTTAGGCCAATTAATAATAATCTATACCCTACTCTTGAAACACAACTACCAATGAACTTGGACCCCGCAATCCCAGAACCTATTATCCATACTCAACCTTTAGGAATGGACGAGTGGTGGACGAATGATTGGCAATTCCAAAACTTGACCAACAGTCCTAATTCCTTTCTTCCTCAGTTCGACCAAGAACCATTACCAAATCCACCCATGAGTAACGAGAATTTAGCAGAACTTCGCCATTTTGGCGAAGAGTTAATGGATGCGGGAAATAGAATCCGGGAGATAGGGGGACAAATTGCCTGGAAATATGATGAAAGGGAGCTTCGTTTTTAGGAAGACAAATGACAAGAGATAGTGGGTTGGTAAAACTGTGGTTGTGTAATAGTAATAGGGAAATCAGTCTTTAAAAATAACTACGAATAAAACTTTGTAAAATAATAGTGTGTATTGATGCATACTATAAAATATAAAAATGGACATCAAGAAATTGATAGTTTTGGCTATATATGTGCGTATTTGAAATTGTATGATTGTTTTGTGTACAAATTTTATTTAATCGATACTAATAAATTATATATACTATCAGATGGAAAACGCTAATAACGAACCAGTAAATGAGGTTAATCAATCTGAACAACAACCGGGGGATCAATATATGACTAGGCAAGATATAGAAAATATCGTTGCTCAAGGGATAGCCAATGCTATTCCAGCAATAGTCGCTGTTGTCCAGAAACCTGCTGAACCTCAACAAATCATTCCGAGCAAATGTATTTCTGAAGATAACTTCAGTAATAGTGTAAACGGAGGCAATGATCATGTTAATCATGATAATGAACCATGGCAAGCGCCGCTCCCTAGGAAAATGAAAGCCGCAACATCTGGTTGCACTTTCAAAGAATTTCTTGCTTGTAAACCATCTGAGTTTGCAGGCAATGAAGGAGCAACTGCGGCACTGCGTTGGTTAGAGAAAACCGAGGCAGTAATTGCCATAAGTAAATGTGACAAGGATGATCATGTCATGTACGCGTCAAATCTTTTCAAAGAAGGGGCGCTAGAATGGTGGAACACGGTGCTACAGGCCATAAGTAAATAAGACTCAACCCTTACGGTCCGTAAGGGACACGAAATTCTTATAGGTTTGCCACGTCTGGGACTAGCCTTGCTGACTTAACTGTTTTGTAAATTCGATTTTGACAACGAGAATTTAAGATAATCGTAACTAGGGTTCCCCCCCCCCCCCCTGAGTTTTAGGGGCCCTAATCCTGATTCCAATTGTTCTTAAAATTTTAGGGTTTGTGCAGAATCACTTAGGTGTCTCAATTAGGGTTTCCTATTGGTCAAATTAATTTAATAAATATGACTTTTGATGAGAGTTGTTACAGTTTTATCCCGAATTATGAAATAATCGGGTATTTCAAGTTTTAAAAGATTCTGTTAAATCTTCCGTTGTCGCATCAATTAATAAATACCACGGGTTCCTGTCCCGCGGTTCCTGACCGGGTCAAACCAGGGCTGGGGTCGTGACATGCTCCATCATAGATAAGAGAAACTCCCAGCTTAGGAAGTCATAAGCTTTCTCGATATCAACCTTAAACAACATGCCTTTTTTTTTTCTAGCACTACGTATCCAAGCGATGGTTTCATTAATAATAAGAGGACCATCTAAGATGCTAAGGCTAGATAAAAACGCCATTTGCTCTCCCGAAACAAGCTCCCCAATAACCCCTTTTAGACGATTTGCGAGTACCTTAGACAAGATTTTGTTAATAAATCCCACTAGGCTTATAGGCCTAAAATCTGAGACACGTTGAGGATGTTTCACTTTAGGAATGTGAGCAACAAACGCCGAGAAACAACCCGAAGAAATTTCTTCCCTCTCAAAGAATTCATTATATGATGACTAGAATTTTTATTTTTAGATATGGAAATTACTCTAATTATTTTCAGGATTTTCTAAAACGATAATAATGAGAGATTAAATCTCATATTTGAGGATTTTTGACATAAGCTTATTTCTTTTGAAAGTATTAATGACTGGGCAAATGCGATGACCCCCTATCTAGAAAATATGAAATTGTGGTTGTCACTAGCATTGGTACTATCTAGAAAATACTATGGGCGATTGGACCCCAGCGAGATACACGTTTTATTTACATGTGCCACCAGCTTTAACTTATAATAAAGTCCCTCTTTAACTTTGAGGATATGAGATAAAACCTGTTTCTCATTAATGATGCCTCCTCCTTCACACACAGATATGGCGCTATTGCCTGCCTGCCATTGCATTCACATCCCCTCAATAACGCCCTTTGATGACGCCTGCAGTGTGGTAGGGGAGGGGGCGCTATTGTGTCTTTTTGGCTAAGATAACATGCACATAGCACCACATATCTCACCACCTTACAAAACTTTCACTTTTAACTTTTAATTGCTAGCGAGATGCCGTTTATTTACTTATAAAACTTTCACTTTCAAATTTTACTTGCTTATTTTTTTTGTATGTGCAAAATTTTAGAGCAAATTGGACGATGTTATTCTTTCAAGATATTCCCAACCATATTGGAAACATGTCATTGTTATCAA
The DNA here is from genome assembly GCA_030545235.1 of Helianthus tuberosus. Classification (NCBI taxonomy): domain Eukaryota; kingdom Viridiplantae; phylum Streptophyta; class Magnoliopsida; order Asterales; family Asteraceae; genus Helianthus; species Helianthus tuberosus. The sequence goes on from JARYGA010031319.1 coordinate 10,199, forward strand.
GGTTTAAACTGTCATTTATTAAAAAATTAAATTTTTTATAAGAGTATCACTGTTATGAATATATTTATTATTAATGTGGTTATCAACACCTAAAATAGATTAGGCTTGTTCCACAAGTTTTCCTCAATTATATATAGTCTTTTGTATCTCTTGTAATAGACATCCCAATCAATAAAATATTAAATATCTTCTCCCTATTATTTTCTTCTTCTTTCTTTGCTATTAGGCTAGTTTCACAACACATTATCAGCATGAGAGTGCGCTCACCAAATCCCTATCATCTTCCATGCTTTTGTGATTTCTCAACGTAAGAGATTGTAGACAAGTGCTAGAACCTTAGCAACTAGAAGCAACAAAGAAAACAATGTCCCAATTTTATTACTTTGTTTCTACACACCCAAGCCGCTCCGTCGATTGAGGTAAAAGGAATCTAACCCTCTTCTGTCAATAATATACACACCACGTAGATATATTTTGTATGGTTTATGCAATATGGATATGTGAATGTGTTTTTGGTGATGAATACTATTTGAATAATAAACATTATATAAATTAGAAACTAAATAAATAAGATGAAAAAAACTGATTGTTATTTTCCTCTTGCTTAACCTCCATCTCTTACTTAATCTCCACTACCAGGGTTTCATTGTAATTTTAATAGATTATATTTAGCCAATCATTTATTGGTAGAGTAATATACAATATGGTTTTTATAGCATGGTTTTAATTTGTTAAATTCTATTGATTCTAAACATTTGTTATAATTAAATTATGGATAATTACATATTCGAGTATGATGATAATTACTAAAAAAATAATTGCACTAATTAATTGCTTTACTAGAACAACTTTTATAATTTGTTTAGTTGTTTCTTTTTCATGATTAATTGATATGTGTTTATACGTATAAGATTTGACTATATAAAATTCGATGACTTACAGTTATTATCATACATATAAAATAATTAGTGATATTATATTAGTTAAGTGCATCAAATGCATATCGTGATTTTTTATATATAGTTCATATTTAATATTGGATTGAACTTTTGATATGTATATTTTTAGCAATAGATAAATTTATTTTTTAAGTATTATGATATCGATTATAATATTCTACATTTAATCTTCTATTTCTCAATAGTTTGAGTAGAATGAATTCCTCTGGTTATCCATCAACTTTTCAATTGTGTTTTAGGTGACAAGAAACTTAGTATAAACATGAAATACATTCACTAATATGATAGTGATAGATTTAGTTGTTTCATGAACATGAATTTAAACCTTTGCCGCTTCCACATTTATTGATATTTCATATCTATCTAATTTAGTTGTGATGTTCTCTCTAAATGTATTAAACCCTTTGGGGAACACATAGGTTTTCTTTTGTGAACACTTATACCATATAGATTGTCGAGTCATGTTAAAAAAACACATTTGTTCGTTAGTTTTAAGGGATGTTTAATCTTATTAAGATTGATGAATAAAAGTATTTGATTCCTATCAATTAAAATCACATTTGATCCACATCATATTCTAAGATATTATTTAAAACGATACAAATGAATAAATAATGAATTCTGTTTCATAATCTTTAGTTGGCATATACTTTTATTTTTTAATTTGAATTTGAAGTTAAAGTTAAATAAATTTTATCTCAAACTGAATGACATGGATTATGATAATTCAAAAATTATATCCTAAATTCCATATCATGGGTTGTATTAGAATTTATAATAGATTTTACTATCCATTAATTGTGGCTAGAAAATATGTGCCGTATTTCATACACTACACGTAGTAATTCACAGTAGTAGTGAATATCAACTATTTTTATTGCTATTATTAAATAGTGATTATTATTGCAATTTGATCTCTTTACACATATATTGATTACATATCAGATGTTAATTAGTTATTTAAATATCAAATTTGGTGAAGGAAAACACATCCTCGTGATTAAATTATAAAAGGTCGTAAGATAATAGACTGATAAATCTTATATAACTTGAATATATAATTACTTCTCAGCTGCTGCAATGCGAAGAGATGTTTTATTTTATAAGTGAAAATCGGATAAAACAATTTTGTTTGTCAAACCTCATATTTGCTTCTGAACTAGCAATATCATTAAAATGGTATGAAAGGTTTAAAGTGGCTTTATATTTGTATGTCCGAAAAGTAACAATAAACCATGAAGCTTGGTTGGTTCACTCCATCTGAATGTGATTATATAACGATCACTGAAAATGTCTTGATCATGGATGCAATTGAGAAACTTGTAACAATCGCTATCTGTATTGCAATGATAGTCATAATGAGATAGACCACTAAAGTGGAAAATTATGGGAGTGATTATATGAGAACAAAATATGAAAAGGATAAAAGTTATATACCATGATAGTTTGCAATGATATTGTGTTGTTCTCTCGTATAATGCAACTAATACATATACGATCATAAACTAGCAGTTTATGTATCATGATTATTTACTTATTTGGTATGACCGGTTAGACCACACCGAGTCATTGATGATGTGAAACATAATGAAGAGCTAAAAGATTCTTCAAGCTAATAATTAGCATGTAATGTTTACTCTCAATGGAAATTTTATATATTGCCAAATAAAGGAGGGTGTGTATCTCTAAATATTCTGGAAGTGGTTAAAGGATACACATATCCCAACATGATACCATTTAGTGTTTTTAAATTGATGCATCGTCTAAATGGTTATCAAATCCACAACCTGAAATTTGTGTGATTGTTGCTTAGCTAATGTGATAGCAAACATATTGATCCAGATTAGTATATTTATTTGGTAATAATGAATTTGATTCCCAAATTATTAACGATCATTGGAATAAGGGTTATTGTTGATGTGACAACTCGTAATTTAAAACCCTTTCTTGTATTTCGATGTATAACATGGATGAACGTTATGTGTTTATATATTAGTAAATAAAAGTCCGTGATTACCTTGATGTGCTATGTGTTACCAATGTGTACGTATAAGGTATAGTTTATACTAGTGCGTATGTAGTGAACCGGAACCGAGACACAAGGACTCGACTCGAGACCATGCGGTCTCGAGTGAATAGTGTGGCAGTTGGGCCGGTTAGGCCATGCACCTCCTTAGCCCACCCGAAAGCCCACTTAGAGTGCACCACCTTGTATAAAACTCAAAACCTACACTCATTCTCACACACACACTCCCCTACACTCTCTCTCTAGAAAACCTTAAACCCTAAAGATCAAACATCACCTCCCCTCTCCTCTCTCTCGGATCAAATCGGCATCAACAAGGAGACTCGGTCAAGCTCATCATCAACACTCGGACACTCCATCTTATTCACCTTCTTTACTAGCTCGGTGCCTTTTTTCACAACCGGTTAGTGATTCAAGCTATGTGCTTCTATTTCGGATTGATGATGTGTGATGAGGTTGTATGATAATATGTGTTTGCTTGTCAATATTAAGATTGTTGTTTATCTATGAGGAAGGTGTTGTGTGATAGAAGATGGTTATTTGTTGTTAAATGATGTTTAGTTATTGAATGATGCACATGTCCTTGTATGACACGCATACCCTTAGGTGGTTAGGAAGATTGAGATGATTTAGTGATGATCATGCTAACTTGACAATTAAGTTGTGTAGAAATGAATAGTGTAGGTAAACATGTTGTTGAAAAATCGGATAATGATGCACTAAGCTATGAACGGCATGTTTGGATAATTTGTTTATTTTATGTGTTTTAAATATGATGAAAACCCTAAAAGACATGAACTATTTGAATGCAATATGAACATGATATGAAGATTTGAATTATGTGTTTTGATCCATTTTATTTGAGTAGTAGACAACAAAACATGTTTGTGCATTATCATTGGATAGTACATAATATCATGAAATGATAATTCTATTGGCTAGTACATTGGGGTTCTAGAAGGATTCCCAAATCAGACAAACAGGTCGAGACACCCCGTCTCGACTCGAGACCAACCCAGGACAACCCGAGACCACGGTTACAACATAGGTTGCGAGTCGAGAACCCCTGGTCTCGACTCGAGACCACACCACATCAGCATGAAAACAGCATGACTCGAGACCATGGTTGCGGGTCCGGTTGCGACTCGAGACCAGTACATGCAGACCTCCACAGTTGCGATTCGAGACCACTTGATTACGTATATTCTGTTGGACCTGCATGGTTATGGGCCTAAGTGGCTGGGCCGCACACTCAGACTTTGGTTATTACGTGAATGTTACTGTGGAACTTGATACGAACTGTTGTTGAACTGCCATGCTAGACATGTATGCCATGATCGCTACTTGTGTACAATACGTGTAGAACATACGTGCACTACTTGAATATGAACCTGACGTGAATGATATCTATGATAGGACGTAGTCGACCACTTACAACTTGATTGACCTTTCTGTGTATCTGCCGAGCAAACCAAGGTGAGTTCACACCCTCTACAAAGCATGGGATTCCCAGGGGTTTGGGAATGGGGTTAAGGAACGTGAATTCCTCGTCCTTTCTTGGGTAGGACAGTATTGGTTCAGGAATAAAATTCCTCGTCCTCATGGACAGATAACTCGTACTAGACCAAAATTCTATCACGAAGTCCCTCCTTTTTATATCGACTTAATCGCCGGGCCAATGGCGAGCGGGTCATTAGTTAGATAGCGCTATTTAGGTCTGACAAACCTCACACCGTGCCGCAGAGGACGGGCGTGAACTAATGGACTATGGCACGTCGGTGATGATAGACACCGACGCTAAGGGCACATAAACATGACTAACGTCAGTAGTCGATATGGTAACGATTCTAGTGTATACATGGGGTAGCCCCCACGGCCGAAATGCCAGATAACTAACATGGGGTAGCCCTCACGGCCGGAGTGCCAGAGTAACCGGGAATAAACAAGTCACATTTTTCAACTATGGGGTAACCCCCACGGCAGGATGCCAGATAAAGGAAACTGTTTTCGAAACAACTTAAAATGAACACCCAACTGTGAACTCACTCAACTTGTTGTTGACTCGTTACTACATGCTTTGCAGGTCTTTAGGTACTTAGCTGGAGCTTGCATGGAAGAGGGTCGTTGTGGGACATGGACAGCTGTGTGCAATGTCAAACTTTGAATAATTGAACTCATGTTTGGTTTTAAACATTATGCTTCCGCTTGCAACTTAAACTATGTTTTGTTTGGACACCAATTGTATTGGTTGGATTTTTATAACTACTTATATGCTTGTTCAATATGATTGGTGGCTGGATCCTGGTCAGTCACGCCTCCAGGCGGTAGAACTCCGCAGGTGGATTTTGGGGGTGTGACAGATTGGTATCAGAGCCATTGGTTATAGTGAACTTGGTTTTAATAAGGGGAAAGAGTTTTATTAAAATCAGACTATAACCTGTACAGTGCTCTACGATCCACAACGACGCTTCACTCCACATGCAAGGCTCGACATTCTAGGTGATATGATCTGTGTATATATTGCCTACTTGTTAGTTACATAGTACATTGCTCATGGTATGCTTGGTTAGTATAACTACTGTTGCTTGAACACTTGTGGGCTTACTCCCTTCTGCCATCGCACTTTCGCGAACCCCCTCACTCACGTTCCTCTTGATATGAAGATCATGTCTGGACGCGTTAACATGACACCAGCCCAGTTGACGGCTCTGATTAACGAACGAGTTGCTGCGGCACTTGCAGCTGCACACGCAGGAGGTCAACATGTTCAGCCACCTGTGAGCACTTTCAAGACCTTTATGGAATGTCGACCTAGTACCTTCAGTGGCACCGAAGGGGCAATAGGTCTCCTACACTGGATTCAAAGAATCGAATCTGCATTCGAAGAAAGCGAAAGCCCCACCAGCAAACGAGTAGAGTACGCTGCTGGTACCTTGCAAGGGAAAGCGTATTCTTGGTGGAACACACAAGTTCAGATGCTCAGATTGGCGGATGCGAATGCCACCCCCTGGAGCGACTTCAAGGATTTGATCAAGGAAGAATTCTGTCACCCGGACGACATCCTAAAACTTGAAATAGAGTACTTTGGCTTGAAAATGGAAGGATCGGAGATCGAAGCGTACACGAAAAGGTCCAACGATTTGGCTGCCCTATGTCCTAACTTGTCACAACCCATTTCTAGACGAATCGAGCTATACCTCAGAGGCTTAGCCCCGGAAATCCAAGGGTCTGTAATTGCGGCCAACCTTTCCACAATCCAGCAAGTCGTTCGTTTGGCGCACCAGCTCACTGATCAGGCAGTGGGAGAGGGCAAGTTGCCCAAGCGTAACTCTTCCAATGAAAATTCTCTTATTAACACCAAGCATATATGGGGTGATCACCAGGGTGAGGGTCGTAGCTCTATACAACAGGACCCGCACAGGAAACTCGTACATCAAGGGCCCAGCAACCAAAACCAAGGGGGATACCTTGGGAATAAGCCGGAATGCCGTAAGTGCCGTCAACACCACACCGGGTCATGTGCGGAATCGTGTTGCCATCGGTGCATGAAGACGGGACATGTGGCGAGAGATTGCAGGAGCCCATATCCTGCAAACCGAAACCAGCAGCAGCAGCAGGGTAGCAAAAGGGGGTGTTTCCGTTGTGGGGCTGAAGGCCATCTTAAGAGGAACTGTCCGCGGATGAGGCAGAAACGCGACAACCACGGTAGAGGGGCGCATTCAATCCTTGCTTGTATATTAGTTTTCAATCGTTCTGCAACGCATTTTTGATTTGAAAATTATTTCAATTCAAATCAAAATATCTTCATTTTCAAATTCCATTGGATTCTAGTGGAGAAATATATTCTATAACAGTAAAACAATTATTTCAGATTCATCGGAATAAATAGATGTATCAAACGAACTAGAATTGGGTCCTACGTCAATTACATATATGGATTAATAATTACATCTATTGAAGATAGAAGCTAATATTGAAGATAGAAGCTAATATAGTATACCAACTTTATTAGAAACAATTTTATACACTATTATAACACTAATAGAGAGTATGGTAAGTAAGAAATAAATTTCTTACTTAACAACAATAATCAGAGGAATGGTAACGATGGGAACAACAACAACAATGGGGCCCGGGGGCGGGTGTTCGTGCTTGGTCAAAGTAAAGCAAGGAATGACCCCAATGTTGTGACGGGTAAGTTCCTTCTCGACGACTTTTATGTTACAGTTTTATTTGATTCGGGTGCCGATACTAGCTACGTGTCACTAGAAGTTAGTCGAACGCTTAAGCGTATTCCAACACCCTTGAACAACAAGCACCCGGTAGAGCTAGCAAATGGTAAGAGTTTAGAGGCCACACACGTAGTCAAGGGTTGTAAACTTATTCACGCTAATCAGACCTTCCCTATCGACCTTATTCCTATCATCTTGGGTAGTTTTGACGTTGTCATTGGGATGGATTGGTTATCCCAACACCGAGCAGAGATTCTTTGCAACGAGAAGATTGTTCGTATTCCTGGTTCAGGCGGTGAACCCCTTATGATGTGTGGCGATGAGAGGGGTGCTGTTGAGAACATCATCACTTTCCTTAAGGCCCAGAAGTGTTTGAGAAAGATCCACATCGCTATCTTGGCTCTTGTTACAGACACCTCGAAGAAAGAGAAGAAGATAGAAGATTTTCCGAATTGAACGCGGCTATCCTGAGGTATTTCCTGAGGAATTACCTGGTCTTCCGCCTCATCGCCAGGTCGAGTTTCAGATTGAACTAGCTCCCGGAGCTGCGCCTATAGCTCGTGCACCTTATCGTTTAGCTCCCTCAGAGTTGGAAGAACTCTCTACACAACTACAAGAACTCTTGGATAAGGGTTTTATTCGTCCTAGCTCATCGCCCTGGGGAGCTCCAGTTCTGTTTGTGAAGAAGAAAGACGGTACCTTCAGAATGTGCATCGACTACTGGGAACTCAACAAGGTGACGGTGAAGAATCGTTATCCTCTACCACGTATTGACGACTTGTTCGACCAACTGCAAGGGTCGAGCTACTATTCAAAGATTGATTTGAGATCGGGTTACCACCAGCTGAGAGTCCGAGATGAGGATGTCTCCAAAACGGCCTTTAGAACTCGTTATGGATACTACGAGTTTTTGGTCATGCCATTTGGGCTGACAAACGCACCTGCGATTTTCATGGACTTGATGAATCGAGTGTGCAAACTTTACCTGGACAACCTCGTTATAGTCTTCATCGACGACATCCTGATCTATTCTAAGAGTCAGGAGGAACACGAGCAGCATCTACGGCTTATCCTGGAACTCCTTCGAACAGAACAGCTTTATGCAAAGTTCTCGAAATGCGACTTCTGGCTTCATGAAGTCCATTTCCTAGGCCATGTGGTAAACAAGGATGGGATTCACGTTGATCCATCCAAGGTGGACTCGATTAAGAACTGGCCTGCACCTCGTACACCAAAGGAAATTCGCCAATTCTTGGGATTGGCAGGTTACTACAGGAGGTTCATTAAGGATTTTTCTAAGATTGCACAGCCTCTCACCTCACTAACGTAGGAAGGCGTTGTTTATCGATGGGGAAATGCACAGGAGTTAGCATTTCAGCACTTAAAGGATAGACTTTGCAGTGCACCTATCCTTTCCTTGCCCGAGGGAACAGACGACTTCGTGGTCTACTGCGACGCATCAATTCAGGGTCTTGGTTGTGTATTGATGCAACGAGATAAAGTAATAGCCTACGCCTCACGCCAGCTTAAAGTTCATGAAAGGGACTACACTACGCATGATTTAGAGCTGGGAGCTGTTGTTTTTGCACTTAAGATATGGCGACATTACTTGTACAGTACCAAGTGTGCCATCTACACCGACCACAGGAGCCTCTAGCATATCTTCAAAACAGAAGGAACTGAATATGCGACAACGACGATGGGTCGAGTTATTAAACGATTACGAATGTGCAATCAAGTACCATCCTGGCAAAGCCAATGTTGTGGCCGATGCCCTTAGTCGAAAGGACACTGCGCCCAAGCGCGTACGAGCTTTACAACTCACTATACAGTCTAGTCTTCCTTCTCAGATACGAGATGCTCAGGTAGAGGCATTAAAACCAGATAACATCAGGGCTGAGGCCCTACGTGGTTCAAGGCAACGCTTAGAATAGAAGGAAGACGGTGCTTACTACGTCGCAGGACGTATTTGGGTCCCACTCTGCGGCAACCTACGAGAGCTTGTGATGGATGAGGCACACAAGTCTCGCTACTCGGTACACCCTGGTTCGGATAAGATGTACCACGATATCAAAACTACGTATTGGTGGCCTAGCATGAAGGCCCACATAGCAACGTACGTTAGCAAGTGCTTGACTTGTGCGAAAGTCAAGTCGGAATATCAGAAACCTTCAGGCCTACTCCAACAACCAGAGATACCACAATGGAAATGGGAACAAATTTCCATGGATTTCGTTACTAGCCTGCCTAGATCTCAGCGCGGAAACGATACTATTTGGGTGATCGTGGATCGACTCACAAAGTCCGCACACTTCTTGGCTATCAAGGAAACGGATAAGTTCTCCACTCTAGCAGACGTATACCGTAAGGAAGTTGTTTCGAGGCACGGGGTGCCCACCTCTATTATCTCAGATCGAGATGCACGTTTTACTTCAGAACTGTGGCAAGCAATGCACAAATCCTTGGGCTCACGATTTGACATGAGCACAGCGTATCACCCTCAGACGGACGGGCAGTCCGAACGCACTATTCAAACCTTAGAAGACATGCTTCGGGCATGTGTAATCGACTTTGGAAACAGCTGGGAAAAGTATCTGCCACTTGTGGAATTCTCGTACAATAACAGCTACCACACCAGCATTAAAGCTGCTCCGTTTGAGGCATTGTACGGGCGTAAATGCCGGTCACCTCTTTGTTGGGCAGAGGTGGGGGGATAGTCAGATCACTGGTCCAGAACATGTGGTAGACACAACTGAACGAATTGCTCGAATACGACAACGCATGGCGGCAGCTCGTGACCGTCAGAAAGTCTACGCCGATAAGGGCAGGAAACCACTAGAGCTCCAGGTTGGGGAGCGGGTACTACTCAAAGTTTCACCCTGGAAGGGTGTGTTTCGTTTTGGCAAACGGGGCAAACTTAACCCACGATACGTTGGACCTTTCGAAATCATCGAGAAAATAGGCAGGTGGCCTACAGACTGAACTTACCAGCAGAACTCGGTGCAGTTCACAACGTTTTCCATGTGTCGAATCTGAAGAAGTGTCTGTCAGATGAGACCCACATAGTTCCTCTGAAGGAACTCACTATCGACGAGCAGTTGCGATTCGTCGAGGAACCAGTTGAAATCACGGACCGGGATGTTAAGGTCCTCAAGAACACTAGAATACCTCTCGTTCGAGTTCGTTGGAACTCACGTCGCGGCCCAGAGTTCACCTGGGAACGCGAAGATCGGATGAAACAAAAGTATCCCCAACTATTCGCAAACGGTATAACCACTACTGAGGCTGAAGCTACGGAATTTCGGGACGAAATTCCAGATCAACGGGGGGTGGATGTGACACCCCAGGAAAACCGGGAAAACCATACAACTTAACTAGAAAACCTTAAACCCTAAAGATCAAACATCACCTCCCCTCTCCTCTCTCTCGGATCAAATCGGCATCAACAAGGAGACTCGGTCAAGCTCATCATCAACACTCGGACACTCCATCTTATTCACCTTCTTTACTAGCTCGGTGCCTTTTTTCACAACCGGTTAGTGATTCAAGCTATGTGCTTCTATTTCGGATTGATGATGTGTGATGAGGTTGTATGATAATATGTGTTTGCTTGTCAATATTAAGATTGTTGTTTATCTATGAGGAAGGTGTTGTGTGATAGAAGATGGTTATTTGTTGTTAAATGATGTTTATTTATTGAATGATGCACATGTCCTTGTATGACACGCATACCCTTAGGTGGTTAGGAAGATTGAGATGATTTAGTGATGATCATGCTAACTTGACAATTAAGTTGTGTAGAAATGAATAGTGTAGGTAAACATGTTGTTGAAAAATCGGATAATGATGCACTAAGCTATGAACGGCATGTTTGGATAATTTGTTTATTTTATGTGTTTTAAATATGATGAAAACCCTAAAAGACATGAACTATTTGAATGCAATATGAACATGATATGAAGATTTGAATTATGTGTTTTGATCCATTTTATTTGAGTAGTAGACAACAAAACATGTTTGTGCATTATCATTGGATAGTACATAATATCATGAAATGATAATTCTATTGGCTAGTACATTGGGGTTCTAGAAGGATTCCCAAATCAGACAAACAGGTCGAGACACCCCGTCTCGACTCGAGACCAACCCAGGACAACCCGAGACCACGGTTACAACATAGGTTGCGAGTCGAGAACCCCTGGTCTCGACTCGAGACCACACCACATCAGCATGAAAACAGCATGACTCGAGACCATGGTTGCGGGTCCGGTTGCGACTCGAGACCAGTACATGCAGACCTCCACAGTTGCGACTCGAGAACTCGTAGGTATAACTCGAGACCGCACAGTCTCGACTCGAGATCTATAGTCTCGATTCGAGACCACTTGATTACGTATGTTCTGTTGGACCTGCATGGTTATGGGCCTAAGTGGCTGGGCCGCACACTCAGACTTTGGTTATTACGTGAATGTTACTGTGGAACTTGATACGAACTGTTGTTGAACTGCCATGCTAGACATGTATGCCATGATCGCTACTTGTGTACAATACGTGTAGAACATACGTGCACTACTTGAATATGAACCTGACGTGAATGATATCTATGATAGGACGTAGTCGACCACTTACAACTTGATTGACCTTTCTGTGTATCTGCCGAGCAAACCAAGGTGAGTTCACACCCTCTACAAAGCATGGGATTCCCAGGGGTTTGGGAATGGGGTTAAGGAACGTGGATTCCTCGTCCTTTCTTGGGTAGGACAGTATTGGTTCAGGAATGAAATTCCTCATCCTCATGGACAGATAACTCGTACTAGACCAAAACTCTATCACGAAGTCCCTCCTTTTTATATCGACTTAATCGCCGGGCCAATGGCGAGCGGGTCATTAGTTAGATAGCGCTATTTAGGTCTGACAAACCTCACACCGTGCCGCAGAGGACGGGCGTGAACTAATGGACTATGGCACGTCGGTGATGATAGACACCGACGCTAAGGGCACATAAACATGACTAACGTCAGTAGTCGATATGGTAACGAGTCTAGTGTATACATGGGGTAGCCCCCACGGCCGAAATGCCAGATAACTAACATGGGGTAGCCCTCACGGCCGGAGTGCCAGAGTAACCGGGAATAAACAAGTCACATTTTTCAACTATGGGGTAACCCCCACGGCAGGATGCCAGATAAAGGAAACTGTTTTCGAAACAACTTAAAACGAACACCCAACTGTGAACTCACTCAACTTGTTGTTGACTCGTTACTACATGCTTTGCAGGTCTTTAGGTACTTAGCTGGAGCTTGCATGAAAGAGGGTCGTTGTGGGACATGGACAGCTGTGTGCCATGTCAAACTTTGAATAATTGAACTCATGTTTGGTTTTAAACATTATGCTTCCGCTTGCAACTTAAACTATGTTTTGTTTGGACACCAATTGTATTGGTTGGATTTTTATAACTACTTATATGCTTGTTCAATATGATTGGTGGCTGGATCCTGGTCAGTCACGCCTCCAGGCGGTAGAACTCCGCAGGTGGATTTTGGGGGTGTGACAGTTGAGATGATCACTAAACATCTACTATTGATTACCAAGCCAATGATCATGAGAGGAGCAAAAGTTAATTTGGGTACATGTAATTTTACATATAGCACCATTAATTCACAACAAGCCAATAAGTTATAGTTCTCCCCATACAGTTGGTTTTTGGTCAGGAACCAAAGATGTCTCATCAAAGATTTTGCTTGTGCGATTTATATTGAAACTTATCCACCACACCGCACAAAGATGGGACTTCTAAAACGTTTGAGAATATGTTGGGTATAAATAATCGTCTATGATTAAATACTTAAAGCCACTAGTGAGAAATTTGTTTATGGCTCATTGGTTTTCATTTTGTTGAATGAATGTTCCCAACATTAGGGGAAGATAACAAGTAGTTGGAAAGTGAAAACTGAAATGAATTATCATGTCATCTTGATCCTCATACTATAAACTATGAACTAGAAGTTTAAAGTATAATTCATTTACCAATATTAAAGAACAAATTACCAGACAAGTTCACTGACCTAAATAGAGTGACTAAGTGAGTCATATAATCAACTGCTTACGCTCCAATTATATTTGTGTTCCAAGAGGACAAACACATATTTTTGTAATGATTCTATTGCACACCTAAAGCGTGGTAGACTAGTTGATTCCAATAATAAAATTCCTCGAAAATTGGAGCAAGTAATTAAGATGGTCAAGTCGAGGTTCTCGAAATAAGATCTCCTGAAGAGACAGTAGACATGATGGTTCAAGAAGAGCCATAGGTACCTGAAAAAAAAGAGATCTCGATAAGCTATATCATGTCTAAGATATGTATGGAATCGAAACAAAATCGACGTCGTTATACTTTTGTATATAATATAGCGCTTGAAATGATGAAATGACGAGAATCAATATTTAAGATCAACCTATGAATGAAAATACATAAATGATTGGACAAAATGGAAAGACACAAGTATGGTAGATTTAAATTCTCTAATAAAATGGAAACTTTTCGGACCAACAGTCCATATAACTGAATTTGTAAAGTATGTTGGATATTAATGGGGCTTTTATGCGAATCATGTGAAAATCATATTAAATGAGATATGGCAAATTTGGTGCACAAGGATTTCCGCAAAATCCATGATTGATTATAATGAGACACATTCTCTAGTGGTGGATGTAATGACTTTCCAATATTTTATTAGTCTGGTAATATAAAGAGAGAATTAATGTGCGTCTTATGAATGTTATGTATCACTTGATACTAAAAGTTTACATGAAAGTTCCTCAAGGATTTGAATTATCAAAAATCATGTAAAATGAGTTCTCGAGAACGATATGATCGTTGTATACAAATTCATATTTGAATACGTTGAATGTAATTGGAACTCCTGACGAGTATCGTAAAGCATTTAAGTGCTTATAAGGTTAGTTGAAACATCTTAGGATGCAATTCTTGTGCACCAATAACTATACATAGAAAACTTGTGCCTGGTTATTATGGCATCTTAATATACAATGTATAAGCTTGGTACAATATGGATTAAATATTCAAGACATCCTTGCATATGATATAGAAATCAATGAGGAGGTATATGTAATAGAACTCCTAAAGAGTGAATGTACATGCATTGTTTTTAAAAGTTGAAAGAAGTATATATATGATTGCAAATGCCTGAAGCATTGATTTCAAGTCCTCATGAATGTATCTTTATAAAGTTAAAGATAGTATGAACTAAATTGTCAAGTTGAGTGTTGTACAACTCATGATATATTCTGATAAAGAGCAATATAAGTTTGATAATATTAGCCATCTTTATCAAATATTCTTTCTTAAAAGTTCACTATAATCGCAATTTACAGTGATGATGTCTAAGCATCATCAAGAGAAACTGGCGAGCTTTTAGAAGGAGAATTTTTTTAATGACCCTAGCACAGTCTAATTATTACTCGACTTGCAGTTCGAGTATATTTGTAATCATACTTTTATTCATCTATCAAACTACATCTAGTAGATGTTGGTGGGACATTTTAGTATGTAGAGAGCTCAACCTTATAGTATGTTAAAGGTTGTTCAGACACCTTTTGTAAGAAATGATTATTATAATCTCCTACCAAAGTAGAGATTCTCATTTCAAAAGTACCATGGCTAAAGTGCAATTGTGTATTAACTTAACTTTCTAGCTATGCATGATAATATATATTTTTTATTTGAATTTATCAACATAATATAGCACATGTCCAATGAGGAGACATTTAAATGGTAAAGCAGATATGTCGATACCCTAAAGGTAAGAATGATATGTGTCTATATTTTACTAACCCATGAAAGCTAGTTCTGTTAGTCTTGTAGATATAAAGAATGTAACACAAATAGTCTTGGATCTTATGGTATTTGTTCGCAAGAGGAAGCACTAGAAGTCTCACAAGAAGATTTTACAACATTACTCAATATAAATGATTGCACTTCAAGACATCAAACGACAAATCATTCTACAAAAGTTTTGAGCAACTTTCGAGGAAGATTGACACACTTTACTTAAAGGATACATATTATAATGAGGGGAAGATTTATTCAAGTTGCACTCTTTTTCCCTTAACTAAGTTTTATCCAAATAGGTTTTCTTAGTAAGGTTTTTAATGAGACAACATACCTGATCCAAAAGTATCAGGGGGAGATAATGCGTATTACACGCTGCACTCTTTTTCCCTTAGCTATGGTTTTGTCCCACCGGGTTTTCCAAGCAAGGTTTTTAACGAGGCATCATAAAGCGTATTATGTTAATAACCAAGGGGGAGTGTTATGAATATATTTATTATTAATGTGGTTATCAACACTTAAAATAGATTAGGCTTGTTCCATAAGTTTTCTTCAATTATATATAGTCTTTTGTATCTCTTGTAATAGACATCCCAATCAATGAAATATTAAATCTCTTCTCCCTATTATTTTCTTCTTCTTTATTTCTATTAGGCTAGTTTCACAACAATCACAAGTAATGCGTAAACAATTGCATTTTTTTAAATATATAGTAAGTCGTGATCAAGATAGGTGATTACGAGGTTTCATAACCGTCGTCTTATGTCTTACAACTAAAACAATACGCATAAGTATTCATTTATTTGTTTTTGAATTACAAATATTATTCTACCTTTATTCATTTCTAAATTACATCAAATTAAAGAAAAATTATAAAAATGATCATTGACCAAAGAAACTTTCAGATTTGGCCACCTCCCGTGTCATGGGAGCGGCGCTTCACGCACACAAATGCACGGGATGTGTCATTTTTATGACAATGATCAAGTGGTAGCGTCTTCCAATAGAAACATGACCCGTGCTATTATGTGCGTGAAGCGTCAGTCCCATGACGCGGGAGGTGGGCAAATTTGAAAGTCTCTTTAGTCAATGGTCGTTTTTGTAATATTCTCTCAAATTAATCATAATATACTCTTTTACTACACCTTTCACCTAAAAGACTATCTCTATCATCTGGACTAGTCCCACAACCACCAAGTACTTGTTTGATTATCATATTTCTCCACTTACAATTAGTTAGTTATGAACAATACCTTCTGTTACTAAAATGACTATTTTCATTGTGTTTCTCAATAGTTAATAAGTAATTTGATCTTCACATAATAAATACAGCTCGATCACTTTAGCACGAACAATGAAACAAATATTGGAAAAAATATAAAAATTAACACCCATTGTATAGAAGTGCATCCTTAAAATGAAATCGATTCATGTGTATCCAGTGACGGATCCAGGAATTTTTCCCACCAGATTCCTTTTGATAGATTTTCATTAATTCTTACTATTTTTTTTAAATCATACAAAATTTTCACTATTTTTTCATTTTTTTTTTCCAAACTAAGGGGTTCCCAGGAACCCCCAAAACAACAAGCTGAGAAACCACCCACCCTAGAAAAGCCCTACTCAATAAAATGGCCGATTTTGATGATCGCAATATAACCAAAAGGACTTACTGAAAGCAGGTAAAAGATTGTGACCGTGGTTTAGATTTAATGTTCATGTATGTGGTAGATGAAGGTGGTTTAATGTTCACTCAACTTTTGACTGTAGACAATTAGTTCATGGGTCCAAGCCGGCCGGCCACTTGCATGCAGCCTTCACTGTCAAATGTAGGTGATCTTACACCTTATAAATTATTGGCACAGTAAGTACAATGTTTTTATTGCCATGTATAGTGTGTAAATAATTAATTTCTGAGATGTAATAATCATTACCCTTACGGCCTTATTAGAATTCTGGTTGCTAGCTAGCTTGCACGTGTTAATAAAGCTTGGTTATGCTTTGAAGTTTGGGTTCAAATACATATTCTTTTAAAACAAAGAAGTCGTAGGAAGGGTGTCAAATCAACTTCGATTGAACTCATTCTAGCGGTACTGGAACCGACTCGACGAACTCTATGATCTTAGATTTTAGGTTTTCGCTTTTAGATTTTTAATTTGTAGATTTTAAAATTTTTGTTTCAGATCATCGCGTCTTTTTATTTGACATTGTGTTTTTTTCATCATTTTGTCTTTTTAGCGATTCATTGTGTCTTTTTTCCTCGGCTTTGTGTTATATTTTGTTCGGCATTGTGTTATATTTTGTGATCCATTATGTTTTTGAATCATTCATAAATTTAGGAGACTATATAGGATAACTCAACTTTGCTTTGAATACTAGACATGAAATATAACTAAAAAGTTGACATGGTTAAACTTTGCTTTGAATACTAGACATGAAATATAACTAAAAAGTTGACATGGTTAAACTTTGCTTTGAATACTAGACATGACATATAACTAAAAAGTTGACATTGTTAAATCCTTAAATCAGTTATAGGCCTTTTATCGTTTGGTTTATTGGAAAATCTGAGACAATCAAGTTTTATCAATTAACACTATTTAAGCTCTCTTTTTTCTCTTCCAATAAAGAACAGTGTTGCTAAAAGGTCCATGAAGAGGTGCCATTATTATTTTCACGAGCTTGGATGGGGTTGTAAAACCATAATCAACCAGCTGTTAAAAATCCATTCGGCCGAAGCCATCCATGTAATATTACAATCAAGTTTTCTTAATGTCATATAAACAGTGTTTTCAAGTATAAACATTTGGTTACAATTTTTATCCACTATATTATGATTTTCTTCTTAACTAATAGTTAAATTGATAATTAAATGTACAAATTGTTAAACTTGGTTTACTTACTTTTTCTTTATAACCTTTATTTATGTAGCATGCCACTTTAAAAAACAAATCATTGTTAAAGAGTATTAATTTTAAGACTGTTTTATTTAGTCCCTTTAGTTTAATGGGTTACAAAAAGATTTATAATAATCAATGAAACAATAATTTGCTATAGAATAAACACTATATAGCCTTAATGAAACAATAATTAAATAGTTAAATTTGTATTTAATTATTTTATAGTCAACAAAACCTTTATAAGGTATATAATTTGTATTTTGAAGGAATAAATTTAAATACTTTTATAAACGTATGTGTTACGTAGATTTTCAGTAGTACTTTTAAACGTATGTGTTACGTAGATTTTCAGTAGTACTTTTCAACTTATTATGATTTTTTTTTTTCATAAAATTGATGTTAAAAGGAGTAAGTGCAATAGTAAATGATCTCCAGTTTATTTTACAATAAAAAAGAAAATTACAAGTGTACTACATTATATCTTAATAATATAGATTTTCTGTAACACACTTCAACATATTTTTCATAATAATCTGATAAATACTATTAAGCTTCTAAATATTTCTATATCAAATTTGTATTAAAATGTCATCATACAAGAAAATCATGTAAATGGTCTTAACATTGGAGGGCCAAATAATAAATAAATTACCTACTATAGTTTCATTATTCATACAACAAAAAACAACGCGAAAATGTCGGAGAACATATAACCCAAAAATAGACATGCATGAAAGAGTTGTATTAAATTGCGTACACCCTAAAAACGAATCGGTTTATATTTTCCAA
>JARYGA010031320.1:0-41411 GCA_030545235.1 Helianthus tuberosus
GGGATTCAAAGATAGGAATCTAATACACTTGGGAACTGGAATCAGAAAAGAAGCGAAAGTATCCTCAATTATTCCAGTAAATCTCGAGGACGAGATTTTTATTAAGGTAGGGAAAATGTAACAACTCTCATCAAAAAGTACTAATTATTACTTTAATTGACCAATAGGAAACCCTAATTGAGAAACTCAAGTGATTCTGAACAAACCCTAAAATTTTCAGAATAAACGGAATCAGGATCAGGGCCCCTAAAACTCAGGGGGGGTAAACCCTAGTTGGTATTATCTTAACAGTTTTACGTGTAAAATGAAAATGAACGCAAGATCAACTCAGCAAGGCTACTATTACACAGGGCTACCCTATGAAGGGTAGG
Source organism: Helianthus tuberosus (assembly GCA_030545235.1). NCBI lineage: Eukaryota > Viridiplantae > Streptophyta > Magnoliopsida > Asterales > Asteraceae > Helianthus > Helianthus tuberosus. The sequence goes on from JARYGA010031320.1 coordinate 372, forward strand.
CACCCCTCGCGCCACGCGACACCCCCTCGCGCCACGCGAGGGGGGAGGTTTTTCATGTATAAATAGGACTGTTTGGGACTTGATTCTGTGCGTTTGTTCGACGTTCAAACTCAAAATTATCGTTGAGATATTGTAATTTTACTACAATTAACACACACGGATCACTAATCGACGCCGCAATCAGGGTATTAACTCGATCGCTGATACGATTCAATGTCCGATTGATCAAAATATCCAATGGATGTTTAAGTGCTGCCCACATTCGGGTTTATGCTTTGTCATTCGTCGTTAATTCGATGGATGTTTAAGTATCGCACTTTGTCATTCGTTGTGAGGGTTGATCTCGTGAGTTATAATAAATGCTGTACTGATTACTAACCCCGAATTGTGTGCCTGTTATTAAATTTAGGTTAAAAAGGCTAATCAGTAGGCAAAACTCTGCTCAAATTAAATCTATAATGTGAGTCATTCTCTTTTTATCAACTATTTTACAGTACCTCAAATTATTTTCAAGAGTTATAATTACAGGGACTAAGTCGTGGATATCTTGAATCACTGGCTAGTGAGGTATTGTGCACATTACTAATTTTCTCCCGGTTACGTTCATTGACCTACCCGGGATAATCACTGTTAGGTTCATTGACCTACAGGGATAATCATCACTATTTAGGTTCATTGACTTAATAGTGGTATGACCATCGTCACCATTGTGACACAGCGCCAGATAAAAATAAGATAGAAGCCATTGTAATCGCTCTTATGCTGTAATTAATAACTATGCATCATTATGAAAAATAGAATGATTCACTCAGTATTTCCCGCTGACAAAACCTTTTTCAAACATGTTTCAGGTGATCTGTTATGATCTAGGGAAAAGTGCCATAAAGCACTACAAGCTCAAGGAAGTGGCTCAGTATAAAATAAAGAAACATGTTTTGTAAAATAAAGATTTCTCCGTGAAATCAAATGATTGTAAATTACCGGGGTTTTATCCCGAGTTGTGAAATAAAATAATTGGGGAAATACTTCAGTTTTAAAAGATCCTGATGAAAACTTCCGCTGTAAAACTCAAATAATTAAATACCATGGGATTTTCTGTCCCGCGGTTCCTGAAACGGGTCAAACCGGGTCGGGGGCCGTGACACCAACGTTCAGTCCATCAAAACATCTCTTCAGCTCTCGAAGAGTAGCCCTATCCTCATACACCTGTTCCTAAATTTGCCTGATAAAACGCTGCTTTAAATCATCTGATTTTGCCGAAGTGTATGACGCCATTTCAACAAACTATATTACTTAAGTGATGTGAAAGTATGATATCTTCATAGGAAAACATGATGAAAAACAGATGAAGTGGCAATGAGTTTATATACTGAAATATCTTACAGTGAAAGAAATCACATTTAAACTCATTGTACATTTAATAATCTAATCAATCAAAACGTGTAGATTTAATATAAACATATTAATTTATATTTCAAAACAGCAGTCTTTTAATGCAAAAACTTTTTCAAACCCCAGCTTTTATGGGAAAACTATAAAATTAAATATCAAGAAACCCAAGTGACAAATTTAAAAACTTCAAAGAAAAAAAAAGGTTATCATAATTACAATTAACCTCTTTATTTACTTTTGATTCAAAACATCAGTAATTTGTCTTACAAATCACTGTCTGTCAAAAACCAATCAAAATCATAAAATCCAACAAAAATCTACATGGCAAACAGATGCTTCTACCACTGGTCAAACACCAGCGATGTTAAAACACAATTCTCGATGTGCTCACTCAAAGAAAAAAGAACAGACGAAGAACTAAACAAAAAAGTTGACATAATCAATGATACTAATTACAACAAAACCTGGAACAGCATAGCATTGCTCGATGAAGTCCTCCACTCTCTTCCATCAGATTTCCAGAAGAATGCAGAAGTGTTTCTGACACAACTACTAAAACAGGATCAGGAAATCTACAACATGCTAAGTGATCTGAAAAAACAAAAGAGAGCATGAAATCACAAGGAGAAAGGCCAAAGTCTACGAAATCCTACCAAGTGTTAACTCTAGTGTGTAATAGTTTATGAATATTTCAATAAATTTTTATTTTTCTATGTATGTTTATTTAATTTAATAATCTCAATATGCATATTAACATATTCTAAAATGTCACTGTCAATAAATCCCTTCACACATTATCAACACTTGTTTCTTCATAATCAAATTAAACTACAGGTAATAAAAATAAGCCACAAACCTAAAATGCAAGTCTCTCATCAACGAAGGTAGCACATATAACTTTTCACGATGTTGCACCAATCTACACTTTGTATAAAAGAAGAAAATCTCACTGACATAAGAAAAGTTGAATTTTTATTTAACAATGTTGGAATAATGCAACTCTCTCATCAAAGATGGTAGCACATGCAACTTTTCACGATGTTGCAACAATGATACTGCAACATCGATGTTGAAACGTTGATGTGTGAAGGGAAGCTTCATTGGAAGCGCGATGTTGGAACATTGATACTGGAACGATAATGTGTAAACAGAAGTTCAAACACATGATATTGGAACGATAATGTGTAAACAGAATCAACAAATGTTCGAACAAAGAACTGTAATCGGAGATTAGTCGGCTGAATCTTGAGAGATATGCTCACAGATATGAGCGAGAGAGATAGAGTTGAAATTTGAATGTGGAGCCAGCTTCATATATCTTATTTATAGGGTTCGAATATGTGGTTTGAATTTTGAATTTTGAATCTGGAGTCAGAATTTTGAATCTGTCCAGAGGTTTACTTTGGTTACGAAGAGCAGAGGTTTGAATATAAAGTGAAGAGCAGAGGTTTTAATTGTGAATGAAGTGTAGATGTTTGATTCTTAAATGAAGGGGAGATGTTTGATTGAATTTTAAAATGATTTTATATATTGGGTTTAATGATGCAGTAATGACATAACAAAACATTGTTGGACAGCCTCTCTGGTTGCCACATCAGCTTTTCTTATGTCACTCAGATTTCTCCTTTTATAGAAAGTATAGTTAAGTTTAATTTTTTTTATTTTATGTATTCTTTAGGTCTAATTATTATTTTTATATTAGAGCAAAGTCCTATTTGAGTCTTTGTGGTTTGTGCAGTTTAACCATTTGAATCCAAAAACCAAAACTGTCTTGATTTGAGTCCTTGTGGTTTCTAATTTTAACCATTTGAATCCAAAAGTAAACAACATCCAAATCAGAAACATTTGGTTTTTGGATTCAAATGGTTAAAATTAGAGACCACAGGGACTCAAATGGTTAAAACTAAAGACTACAGGGACTCAAATCATGACAGTTTTGGTTTTTGGATTCAAATGGTTAAACTGCACAAACCACAGGGACTCAAATAGGACTTTACTCTTTCCTAATTAATAAGTGATAATCATAAATATAGATAAGCTTTTTTTTATTTTACGTATTCCTTAGGTCCAAATATTATTATATATTTTCTAACTAAATTCATGTAATTACTTTACAAATTTTATAATGTTAATTAAAATTCTTAAGGTTATGTTTTTCCTTTATATTCCTACTAAAGAAAATTCAATTCATTTATTTTATTATTATTATTATTATTATTATTATTATTATTATTATTATTATTATTATTATTATATTATGTGGTTCTATAATCAGGATGTTACACAAATGAAACTACATAAAAGATATTCGGCTCATAGTCTAGCGATATCATGATGTGTGATAAATGTGTTCCTACAAATTATCTAACAAACCGCATAAAATACTTTTATTGTTGTTAATATTATTATCATTTTGCATCATATGTTATAATTTAGCGAGCCGAAGATTTATTTTCATTCTTATTTCACTCTCTTTCAGATTCTATTATTCAATTTTAAAAGTTAACTAAAAAAATCAATAATATCTTATCACAAAAGTCGTTTTATAATATTTTAATCTTCATTATTAACTATATTTTTTTCAATTCGTGTAATACACGAGGTTCTAACATAGTTTCATATATATTTGTATACGCTAAAATCCAATTGACATTTGACAATCACACCCTTTGTTTTATAGTGTTATATGCATATCGAGTGAGTGAGTGAGATTCTTGTATCGGACCAACTTTACACTTGCATGTGTTGTGTTGCCACTTGCCACTCATACAATATGTTCTTATGATTTACAAGTATTCGAATAATTCTTTTATCATTTTTGTAGTTTGGACCATGTAAACTTTTTTACTTCCAACGCAATAACTCATAGTTTGGACCATGTAAACTTTTTTATTTCCAACGCAATAACTCATAGCAAACTTATTATACTTTCTTGTAGATTTTATATTTTATTTTTTAAAGAAAATCAAGTAATTTAGTTAAAACTATGTGGAAACTTTTGTATCAAAGATATTAAAGTATTATTGATATATAATTTATTAATCATAGTTAGTTAATAAGACATAAAAAGTTTATTAAAACTATATCATAAAATAATGATAAAAAGTTTGACCTTTAAAGAAACTAGCCTAGACTCCAATAAACCATCCAAGTTACATCTCGAAGGATTTAAACTAGGGCTGGCAATTTTACACGAATACACGACACGAACCTACACGAAGTAAACAGGTATCGTGTATGGCCTTAACAGGTATCGTGTACCAAACAGGTAGATACGAGATTACTTGTTAATTTTCGTGTATAAACAGGTTAAATACTTGTTTACCTGTTAATACCCGTTAGTACACGATAAGAAATTAAATTAAGTAAAACTCATCAGGCATGTGCGTGTGGGTTCCTTAATTCCTTTCTAATTTCATTCCTCATTCAATTCAAAAAAATAAAACCCTAAACTCCCTCTGTAACTCTCAGATAACATGTCGTGTTCGTGTTTTTATTCGTGTTAACATGTATTAACATGTAATTTTCGTGTATAACAGTCGAACAGACGTGTTAACAGGTATTAACAGGTAATTTTCGTGTATATCGTGTCGTGTTCGTGTTCGTGTTTGAAAAAAAGGACACGATAAGTTATCGTGTCGTGTTCGTGTATGGGGTTTCGTGTATCGTGTCTTATCGTGTCGTGTCTTATCGTGTACGGGTATACACGATATGTCAGCCCTAATTTAAACACTCGACTACATGTTGAAATACATCATACCACTAGACCACTAGATAATGTGTGTTGATCATCTATCTTTAGGGTTATATAACAAGTTCTTGTAGAAAAATAATTGATCTTTCTTTCGATGTTAATATTCTTGTAACATCATGTTACGGTTTAGTAAATAGATTACTTCAAGCCTGAAACAAAAAATACCATCGATTTTGAAAACTGACAACTTTATCATAACCTAAAGTTATATCATTTGTTTTTAACACCATAAAACAAATAAACAAAGTGATGTCCACGAATATTTGACATCTTTTTGTTTGGGGAAGTTCATTATAAACAATTTTAGAAAGTAGGGAAGTTGATAGAAGCTTATAGTACACACCTAATGGAGGGTAATGAATGGCCAATGGTGTGTAGGATATTGATCTAGAAATGTTCTTTATTTTGTGTGTGTTTAAAAAGGTCACTTTTTAATACCAAAAAAAAGGTTTGTCGGTTGAGTATATTTGAAGGGTTGCCTTTCACTTTGTGCACTTTAAGGGGTACCCCTTCAACAAAGGGGAAATCTTCATGTGCAACATTGACTTCTCTCTAATTTTAAATGCTTTTATTAAAATAATGGATTTTATTCTTAAAACAATGTATAAGAGCATTCAGATTATATTTGATACAAAACTTCCGTATCCTAATATTTTATGATAAAATTAATAAACTCAATAAAATTGGCTCTACAACTCATTCCTTAAAACTAAACCTTATTTTATAACCTTATCCCATTACTTATATTTACCAACTCAATATTTATCTCCTATAATTTTTTTGGAGTGGAAGAGGGAAAAAATAATAAAAAAGTGATTAAAATGCATTTTTTAATTGAATAAAGATAAAATATAAGGAATCGGATGTGACGGTGAGGATCAAATAGGAAGTTTATTTTAGCTAGGAAGTATAGGAAGCTAGTTTAATTTCATACAGAATCTCGTTTTTCCGGTGATTTTGAAGATAATCACTCGATCCGATCGATTCGATCTCTGATACGTGTTTCAATCATTCAAATTTCGTCAATCGTTGAAGAAATCGACTTCGATCCATGTAAGAAATTCTTTAATTTCATTTTTATTATCTGGGTTTTTGATTCAGTCATTGCGTTTTACGATCTTTGCGGGGGTCCGGGGGCAACGCCCCTGGTAGCAGGGTCCCAGGGGCGGCAGCCCCTGGCGGGGTCCAAGGGTCAGAGCCCCTGGCTGGGGTTGAGCTAAGACATTTTTATGTATAAATTGCTTTAATAAAAATGCATCAGAAAAGTTAATTTTCTGTAAATTGCCTCTGGAAAACTGCATTCGTAAACTGCATTGGTTCAGACAATTCACAGCCCATACAAAACTATTGTCCTGGTTCAATGCGTTTTAGAGAGAACACTTTCTTTGGTGTTTTTAGGCCATTGCGTTTTAGAACTAAGACATTTTTATGTGTTTTCTGGCTATTGCGTTTTAGAAAAACACATTTTTGAAGTATTTTTAGTCATTGCGTTTTAGGTAAAACACATTTTTAGGTGTTTTCAGTCCATTGCGTTTTAGAGAGAACCCTTTCTTTTGTTTTTTTAAGCCATTGCGTTTTAGAAAGGAGACATTTTTAAGTGTTTTCTGGCCATTGCGTTTTATAAATAAAACATTTCTTTGTGTTTTTGGTGCATTGCGTTTTAGGTAAAACACATTTTAATGTGTTTTCAGTCCATTGCGTTTTATAAAACAGACATTTTAAGTGTTTTCTGGCCATTGCGTTTTAGAAATAAGACATTTGTTTGTGTTTTTTGTGCATTGCGTTTTAGGTAAAACACATTTTTATGTGTTTTCAGTCCATTGCGTTTTAGAAAGTACACTTTCTTTTGTGTTTTTAGGCTATTGCGTTTTAGAAATAAGACATTTCTTTGTGTTTTCTGGCCGTTGCGTTTTACAAATAAGACATTTGTTTGTGTTTTTGGTGCATTGCGTTTTAGAAAAATGTCATTTTTTAGGGTTTTTTTTCATTGCGTTTTACGCAACTGAGTTTTTTCCATTGCGTTTTACACAACTGGGTTTTAAATTTTTTTTTCGAAAATATAGCAATAGTATATTCGTTTTAAAGTTAAAAAAACGCTATTTTTTTTTGTGAAATTTTTATAAAAAAATAATGTCGTGTGAAAGAGTTATTAACGTTTAAAAATGGGGGGAAATTGGAGGAGAGAAAAACTACTGCCTTGGATTGACTAGAATGCCCCTAAACAAACTCACACGCCTCTTTTCTTTCTTTCAATTTCTCTCATTTAATCTTAGCACTTGATTAACTAAATGGATGGTCAAGATTACTTCCTAGTCTTCTTAGCCAAATAAACTTCCTATTATATCATAACCCTCGGATGTGAATGCTTTTTTGAAAATCTTTAAATTTATAAGGTAAATATATTTTTTAGTAAAACTGAATCGATATGAAGTCGGATGTGAACGCTCTAAGACCATGCATAATGGACATTATAAGGGCGTGAAAGGGCCTGATAACGCCCCCAAAATCATCCCCTTGGGCATTATAGAGGAATGGAGAGGGAGGAGCGTTTCTAATATAACGCCCAATAAAGAGAAAAAAATTGGAAAGCACTAACTAAAAAGACATTAAGGGGCGTTAAGCATTATACATTTACTGAAGAGGTGTAAGGTTGTTTCATTAAATAGGAAATAAAGATCTTCTATTTTTTATATAAAGACATAATACTAGTTTGACTTTAATGTTTTTTTTATGTTTTTTTTAACATGACATTAGTGTTATTAGAATAAAAAAACAAATGAAAAAGCAAAAGCAAAAAGTTTTCTAGTAGTAGTTCCATGCTTCCATGAAGAAAGTCAAATTTCCCATACTAAAATTCACGGTTGTTTACCCGACATAGAACTTCATGAAATGCCCCACTAAGACCATCCCCACTGTATGTTTTTTTTTCTTTTTGAGTAAATAACACCGCAAGTAGTGTTCCTCTGTCAAATCCGGTGGGGCCGATAAGTGGTGGGCCGTCGTCGTGGTGATAGTTTCGACTTTTCGGGTGGTTGCCATGGTGGTTTGTCTACTTTTAGTGTGAGAAGTTATATGCTTTATTATGATAGTATACGAGAGAAACGAGTAAAAAGATATGTGGTAACTTTGTAGAATAGTAACCAAGTTTTAAAAGTGTTTCAATTAGGTCACTCAAGTTTGAAAAGTGTTCCAATCAGGTCACTCAACATTCAATTTTCATTAAAATTAAGGGTCTTTTCATCCATTTCATAAGTAACCATGGTGATGTGAATTTTTGTTTCTTTTTTTCCTTTTATTTGATGCTAACTTTGAGTGATGACGTGAATTGTAACTTGTTTTTTTAATTTTAATGTATTTAAAGTGTTTTTATTTTTAATAAATATAATTTCAGATATTAGAATAATCCGATCCCAACATCTTATTCTTCATTTTTTTTCTTGACACATAGAAAAAAGGACATGACTCGATTTGAATGTTAAGTTATCTAATTGAGACAAAAATGATCCGAGTGACCTAATTAGAACACTTTTGAAACTTGATTACTATTCTGTGACATATGGGTTTAGTCGTCTCGTATTATGAATAGATATGTATGCAACACAAGAGGATTAGAACAATTAAGAGGACTTGTAGAGTGAAGATACCAACCATCGATAATCCAGTAGTGAAAATTTTACGAGAAAGCTAAGTGTATTTGAAGACTTTACCAACTAATCATCTATTAACACTTTCTTCTGATAAAGTTTATAATTATATAATACTTTTTTTTTTGTATGATGTTAAAAAGATACTTTAAATTGTAAATATTAGAATATCTAATAAATTTATTATATTCTTGATATTAAAGTTTTTGTTCCTTTGATGGTGGGATATATGGTGATCAGGCTTCACCTACACAACTTCATTTGAGTTTTCCAAGGACAATAGTTGTCTTTAGTACTTTGCCCATATATATTCTATCATTCCACCTTTGCACTTTTCAAACATTAAGAAAAACAAAAACAAATAGTTGACAATTACTAGTATTAGTATATTGAGACTTAATAATCTGTAAAATCTTATTCTTACATGGTGTATACGGATTGTATAAGATTATACGGCTCGTATAAAATTAAGTGAACTGATAAAGGTTGTACCAACAGCCTTTGTCAGTTCACTTTATTCTATACGGGTTGTATAATCTTATACGGACCCGTATACACCATGTAAGAATAAAATTTTTGTCTGGTCGTATATAATATATCTAACACCTTTATACGGCCCGTATATTTCGAATTTCGTTTTAAATTTTAACTGTCTGACTAGACGTAAGATTCTTCGACTTGATGTTATATTCCTTGATTCTCGTGCCAGTCATGCGATTAGACGTTAGATTCCTCGATATTCGTGCGAGTTATTTGATTCGACGTTAGATGCCTCGATCCGCGTGTTAATCATTTGAAATGATGTAATATTCCGTAAAAACGTCTATATAAACGACAATAGTCTTATTCATTTTCATTCAACTTCTATTCGTTTCTTCTGTATTTCTCTGTATTCAAATTATATTATGTTATCAATGTCGTTTTGGGGAAACTTTTTCGGTAGTGACTCAGCTAACGAGTCGAATTAGGAGAGTCATCAAAACAATCAAAATAACAATCCGGGTTTTGTTTGATCTGAATGTTCCGTTCGATCTCAATCTTGCGTCTGATGCAAGTCAGGATCCTTGGAGTTTGGATGCCTTTCAAGGTAATTATGCTGGTTACTATCAACCGCCGCCCGTTGGTTTGCAATCCCCTCCTACTAGTGGTGGACTGTTTCCTGGTAGTTTCCAATCTCCTCTTGCGTCTGATGCAAGTCAGGATCCTTGGAGTTTGGATGCCTTTCAAGGTAATTATGCTGGTTACTATCAACCGCCGCCCGTTGGTTTGCAATCCCCTCCTACTAGTGGTGGACTGTTTCCTGGTAGTTTCCAATCTCCTCCCAGTAGTGGTGAACCGTCTGAGGGTACAAGCGGTGACCAGGAACCTAGTGAGTTTAAAACCTATCAGTATAACATTTATTTATACGTTTATTTTCCGTACGTTTGATATTACTGTTTATACGTTTGAAGTCCAACAAACGACCAGTTAATAAACATGAAGCAAAAGCAAAGCAAAGTAAACTTAATCTCGGAACACATACCGACTACGATTTCTTCAATTTCACCTATACGAATAAAAAAATTGTTACTTGTATACAGGTCGTATACCATTATACGGCCCGTATACAAGACATAAACAATGCTCGTATATTGAGTATACGAGGGAATAAAAACATAATAAACGTTGTATACGAGTCGTATACAGTTATACGACCCGTATACATGTATTAAACAATACTCGTATATTGAGTATATGAGGGGATAAAAAATAATATGTGTTGTATACGACCTGTATAACGTTAAACGACCCGTATACCTTCATTAATACTCACATATAAGTGTTTTGTTAGAAATTCGATAGCATGGATGAATTGGTGGAATGGTGCAGAAAAGTCGGACGGCAAAATGGGTACGCCATAGTCACCAAACGCACAATCTACAAGAAACCCCCAAGCGGACAGCCATTAAAAATTTGGCTAACGTGCGATTGTACCGTCCACCACAAGCCAACAGCCACAGTGAGACGGACCGAGAGCAGGAAAACCGGTTACGAGTTCCAACTGATCGGGACATATAGAAAGAGGTCATGGTTTTGAGATCTAAGGGTTGAAGAATCTCGGCATAACCACGAACCCTTTCTATATATCCATAGGGCCATCCGTCCCTAATGAGGCTGACTCCATCAGAAGAGAGGACGTTGGAGCAACTGACGTACCAGAATATGAAACCACGAGACACTCTTACTATCATTAAAGAAAAGAACCCCGAAAATGTCTCAACAAGAAACACCATATACAACGCCCGGGCTAAATTGTGTTGAATTGAGCAAGTCGGCGAGACTCCAATGCAGATACTTTTCCACTGGTTGAAGACAGTTGGGTTTGTTTTCTTCCACAGAACATTTGAAAACAAAGAAAGGGTACAGGATGTTTTCGTTATCCACCCGGAGTCGAACAGATTGTGGCGCGCCTTCCCGCATCTGTTACTTATAAACTCCACCTACAAGACGAACCGGTACAAAATGCCACTAGTTCATATTATCGGTGTCACGTCCACATAGTTATCGTTCTGCATTGCGCATGAGTTCATAGCCAACGAGAAAGAGGAAAACTTCACGTGGCTGCTACAGAGGTTTAAAGACTCACTGGAAGGTGTTATGGAGCCCCGCGTAATAGTAATGGACAGATATCTCGCCCTCATGAACTCATGTGCAAGCGTGTTTCTGAACGCTAGACATTCACTATGTAGGTGGCACATACAGCAAAACATCGCAAGCCAAGCTTTAAAACGCAAGAAGGCTGGGAAAAAGTGTTTATACGAGTGGGGCAGGCTGATTAACTCAACGACCGATGTTGACTACAACTACTGGTACGAGCGTATACGAGCAAGACTGCCAAAAAAACGCAACGGTAAGTTTCCTAGTAATTTTCTTATTAATCGTATTTATCTGACTTGTCTTCACTACACTTCACTTTGTTATCAGAGATCATCGATTACTTGTTTTCAAACTGGTTAGAACCATATGGAGACCGACTTGTTTCTTTCTGTACCGACCAACATCTGAACTTCGGACAATGCACAACCAACAGGGTAGAGAGTCAACATGCGCTCTTGAAGAAATACCTCGACGAACCCAACCACACATTGGATAAGGTTGTACAGCTTATGGATCAGCTAATGAAAAGCCATCATTGAAGCAAGCAGGAGCCGGACAATGGATCCACATCTTATAATAAGCGCATTTCATCACGCAATGATTTTAACGCTTTCTGTTGTTTGTTGTTTTATTTTAATTTAGGTGAAAGGATTCCGTTGGAGTCGATAGACCCCTTTTGGCAAAAGCTAGATATGAAACCTTTAAATGAAGGGTGCGAGGAGGAGTACTTCGACATAGACAACGACTGGTGAATCTTAAACAACATTTTTTGGGGCAGACGAGAGAGATAAAGAGAAACATGTTTCAGAAGATAAAGGAGATGGTTAACTCCAATTAGACAAATGTTAAATAGCCAGTCGTGCAGAAAAATCCACGGGGTCGTCCAACATTAAAGGCTCAGCAAAAAAGGATAGTTGATTCGTTTGTGGAGCCTTCTAGTCACAATTTTATGTCATCGGTAGACGTGTATGGTGATTCAGTGGGCATTGCTACACAAGAGTCATACAACCAACTTGCAAGGAATAGCTCGTTTGTCCAGTCACAAAGTGATCTTCGTGAAGCACCGACGTTCATCGACGAGATTGCGAAGGGCGCTAGGCAAAGGAAGGGTTAGCAAAAGGTGACAAAACCAATGGAAGAGGCACTGACATTACCTTTACTGCCTACAATACAGTTTAACATATTCAAGCACTACCAAAGGTTCATTCCACCTTGCTTCCATCCATACCTAAGTCACTGTAACACCCCAATCGTGTAATACAACAACACGCAGCGGAAATATCAGGGAGTCACGTTACAAATTGCTCTCAACCACTGGTACTAATTTGTTTCATTATTGTTAACATTGTTTTACAAACAAAGAATACATGTAATTGCCTTTTGATTAAAGAAGTCTAAGGTCCGGATGCGTTCCTATGTGTAGCATATTTGATTAATCAAATCCTGAAACATATGTGAAAATGAGAGTCAGCATGAAAGCTAGCGAGTACATAGATTTTGTTTAACCAAATAAATGGCAAAAAGTTTAGTATTGCAATACTTTGACAACGACAATAGCTGTCTATTGAAAATGGAATCTTTGAAGCCAAGGAATGGCAAAAAGGTTTTGCAATACTTAATCTTGATTATGAAACTTGTGACAAAAGAGTTTTGTATATGGCAATATGATTATTACTAGGTAATTTTTATGCCATTGAAAAATTGTACTTTGATCTTTGTAATCACATTGAAATCGGTCATAAAACTTGTGAGTGTGTTATTAGAAATCCAATCAAGGATTATTAATAACAATAATGAAATTGGTCATAACTTGTGTGAGTATTATTAGAAATCAAATCAATGATTTACAATAATACTTTGGATATCCTTCTAAGAATCTAACATATAAAGATATGGAAGATTCTACAAGGATTTGGATATCATCAACTGAAAGTATAGGAAGAGGACGTTCCTAAAACTGCTTTCAAAATTTGGTATGGCCATTACGAGTTTACAGTCATGCCCTTCGGGTTAACAAATGCTCCCGCAGCATTTATGGACATGATGAATAGGATATGTAAACCGTATCTGGATAATTTTGTAATTGTCTTTATAGACGATATATTTATTTATTCCAAAAGCAAGGAAGAACACTATGAGCACTTGCAGGCACTTTTAACACTATTAAGAAAAGAGAAGCTTTATACTAAATTTTCTAAGTGTGAATTCTGGTTACAAGAAGTGCAATTCTTAGGATACATGATTAATCATGAAGGAATTCATGTAGATCCCTCAAAGATAGAGGCAATCACTAATTGGAAAGTCCCGAAATCAGCTACAGAAGTCAGAAGTTTCCTAGGATTAGTTGGATACTATCGACGCTTTATCCAAGACTTCTCAAAGATAGCTATTCCATTAACCAAGCTAACGTATAAAGAGGTTAAATTCGAATGGGGATATAAACAAGAAGAAGCCTTTAAGGTCCTGAAACAAAAGTTAACAAATGTACCAATACTTGCATTACCAGAGGGAACTGAAGATTTTGTAGTCTTCTGTGATACTTCTAAATTAGGATTAGGATGCGTACTGATGCAACGTGAGAAGGTGATTGCTTATGCGTCTAGGCAATTGAAGAAGCACGAGGAAAATTATACAACTCATGATTTAGAGCTAGGAGCAATAATTTTTGCCCTTAGGATTTGGAGACATTATCTGTATGGTGGTAAGTTTACCATCTTTACAGATCATAAGAGTTTAAGGTATATTTTTGGGCAAAAAGAATTAAACATGAGGCAAAGGCGATGGATGGAAATTCTAAGTGACTACGATTGTGATATCCAATATCACGAAGGTAAAGCTAATATAGTAGCCGATGCCTTGAGTCGTAAGTATCAGGAGAAACCAAAGCGGGTACGTGCTCTTAGATTAAATCTGCAAATAGACTTAATTGAACAATTGAAGAATACCCAAGAAACAACAATTACGAATGATGCTGAATGAATGAAAGGGATGATAAAAGAATTAGAACAAGGAACTGATGGAATTTGGAGATTCCATAAGAAAAGAATTTGGGTACCTATACAAGGAAATCTACGAGATAGAATTTTTAAGGAAGCCCATAAATCTAGGTATATGATGCATCTCGATAGTAACAAGATGTATCAAGATTTGAGGAATAATTTCTGGTGGATAGGAATGAAAAAGGACATAGCTAGTTATGTTTCTAAGTGTTTAACTTGTTCACAATTTAAAGCTGAACATCAGAAACCTTCAGAGTTACTTCAACAGTTCGAAATGTCAGTATGGAAATGGGAATTAATAACAATGGATTTTGTTACTAAGCTACCTAAAACAAGAAAGGGTAACGACGCAATCTGGGTAATTGCGGATCGATTAACAAAATCAGCTCATTTCCTGCCAATGAAGGAAACCTTTAGCATGGAGATACTAGCTAAGCTATATGTGGATGAAGTAATGTCATTACATGGAGTTCCACTATCCATTGTATCTGATAGGGATAGTCGTTTCACTTCACATTTTTTGAATAGCTTCCAAAAAGCTATGGGGGCACGATTAAACTTAAGCACAATTATCACCCTCAGACAGACGGACAAAGTGAAAGGACGATCCAAACCTTAGAAGACATGCTAAGGGCATGTGTTATAGATTTTGGAGGAAGTTGGGACAATCATTTACTATTAATAGAATTCTCCTATAACAATAGTTATCATACGAGCATTAATG
Organism: Helianthus tuberosus; assembly: GCA_030545235.1. NCBI lineage: Eukaryota > Viridiplantae > Streptophyta > Magnoliopsida > Asterales > Asteraceae > Helianthus > Helianthus tuberosus. The sequence continues at coordinate 15,522 of JARYGA010031320.1, forward strand.
CTGCCCCATTTGAAGCACTTTATGGATGAAAGTGCCGAACTCCAGTATGTTGGGCAGAAATAGGAGAAAGCCAATTATCAGGTCCCGAAATTGTAGAAGAAACCACTGACAAAATAACCCAAATCAAGGAAAGATTGAAATCAGCACAAAATCGCCAAAAGAGTTATACTGACCATTGACGTAAGCCGTTAGAATTTCAAGTTAGAGACAATGTACTATTGAAGTCATCCAACGAGTAGGACCAGTTGCTTATCAGCTACAACTCCCAGCAGAAATGGCAGGAATACATGATGTATTTCATGTATGCAACCTTAAGAAATGTTTAGCTGATGAATCACTGGTGATACCTCTTTCGAATATAGAGGTAAACGAAAAATTAAAGTTTGTTGAGAAACCTCTACAAATAGAAGATAGAAATATTAAGAATCTTAAACTCAAGAGGTTAATTCTGGTCAAAGTAAAATTAGATTCAAAAAGAGGACCAGAATACACATGGGAACTAGAATCAGAAATGAAATGAAAGTATCCTTACTTGTTCCAGTAAATCTCGAGGACGAGATTTAAAACAAGGTGAGGAAGATGTAACAACCTCCAAAATTTCAAGTAACCATTCCCAAAATACATTTTAAGGAACCATAATTGAGACCCCGAACTTATACGGCGTGACCAGAAATGAAAAACCAAAGAAACTTGAAACAGGGACCCCCAGAGACACGCGGGGGTGGGGATCCCTAAAACTCCCGCGACACGCGGTGGCTTGGGACTCGAAACACGACAAGTGGCCAGCCTATAATTGCAACAAGGCTAATCCAGCCTGGGGGCATGCCTTGCGACACGTGGAAGGGAGAAGGGAACGGGGTGCGATGCGCGGGGGAGGGGTCCAAATTTGGGTATAAATCCAGCAGAGTGGGACAGGGTCAGTTGCTAAACTTCGATCGAATTTCTCGTTCGTTTTACTACTCGCCATTCTGTTTCTTTCATAAAAGCCCCTAAATCCCCATAACGCTGCTCCGATATCAGGGTAATAACTCTACTCGATGACACGGTACTATATCCGATCGACTAAAACCAATCCAATGGATGTTTAAGTGCTACAGGTACCTGGCTATACTTTGTCCTTCGTTGTGGGTTTTGATCTCGTGATTATCGTTAAAGTTGAATTGAGTTAATACACTAATATGTGTGCATTGTGTATTTAATTAGGAATGCCAGCTCTAAACTAGTAGGCAAGACATATCAACTTAAACCTTCAATGCGAGTCATTCTTTCATTTTATTAAATGCTTTGCAAAACCCTAAATGTTTTCCAGTTATACTTACAGTGATTAAGTCTTTGTAATCTGAAATTATTACCAGTATGTGGGGTTTTGTATACATCACTTGTCAAGCGTTACTATTGGATGACAGGATCCTCTAGTAATATGACCACAGTCACAGGTCTTGCCGAGTGACAAATATGGTTGAGTAATCGATAGATATAAACAAACGTAAAAACCCTTAATACTGTAAATTATAACAATGTATTTTCTGACAACTGAATGAACTCACCAGTATTTTTCGCTGATCAAATGTTTTTAAAACGCGTTTCAGGTGACTTACTGTGAAGAAAAGAAAAAGTGTCGTGAAGCACTTTCAGCTTAAATAAGTGGCTATGTAAACCTGAAATAAAACGTGTTTTTTGTAAATCAAGGATTTCTAGAGAAATTCCTTTCTGTAAATACGGGGTTTACCCCACAGTCTAATGAAATGAAAACTTGGTGTTTTGAAAACTCTGATAAAATTTTCCTGACACCCGGTCCTAATGATTTTTCCACTGCAAAATTATAAACACCGGTACCACTGTTGTCTGCCCCTCGGCTCCCGAACCAGGGTACGGGTCGGGGGCCGTGACATCAAGCATAAAAATAATACATAAATGCTATAAAATGATGAAATATATAAGTTGATGGAATACGTGCACTACGATATTTGATGATATGTTAACGTTTGTGTAAATATGTTACAAAGCGCAAATTGTAGATATATTGTACATAAACGAGTGTAATAACAGATATAACATAATAAGGGTCACCAATAAAATTATTCAAGTCGCAAAAATATCAAAGTTATGTAAAAATCTTAAGTATTGGAGAAACTTTGGGATTTATAGAATAACTGGTCATTAAATCGTTCCTACCTGAAATTAGGACGTGTAGACCAGTTTTTGTGGGATTGTGCTTGTAGAAAACACACCCAAAGATGAGTGTCACTAACCCATCTTTTACTGTTTTATATAATGTTTTGGGGGAAGAACACGCTTTAAAAAGGATAATTATATGGTTTTGAATAAAACATACCTTTGAGTAAAATATGGTTTGGAAATGATATGTTATGCTTTCGAGGAAAACATGGTTTCAGAAATGTGAATGATATAAAATTATTTTCGAGTCAAACGGGAATGAATGGAATATAAATATAACAACCCTACTAAAATATTTTAGACACCCTAAACATCCCCAAATATACCCCGTATACGAGAACCGGACCCGGAATAACCCTATACTTGCAAAAACCAACAAAAACAAAATCCAGCAGTCGCTCGCGGGGCGCGACGGAGAATACCCTGGTCTGTCGCGGGCCGCGACTGCTCTTGTGTGCCGGGCAAGTCATGGTGCCACGTGGCACCTGACTCAGCAAGCCTACGTGATGACTCGGCATGCCTATGGCCGCCTTTTATGTCCCTCGCGGGCCGCGAAGGCCCTTGCCTTCTCTTTCGCGACCAAGTGGTCGATCAGCCTATAATAGGGGGCTCGTGCTCATTAGTTCCTCGTTCATTTCTGAATTATCTCTCAAACTTTCTAATAGTTAAACTTCTGGCTGATCATAATACCCACTATTTAGCGAAGCCTTGCCTCGTTGTAAGTACTATAACCCTGCTATTACCCTACACGATCGATTTAGGATTCCATAAAGCGTGTCGGCTCTGCCTGACTCCGTCATTGGAATTCTGTCTCGTGTGTACTACCGATTGATTTAGAATTTCCGTAATGCATGTCGGCTCTGCCCGATTCAGTCATTGGAATTCTGTCTCGAGTTGTACGGTTAAATTGAATTGGGTTATTTTACTAACACGTGTGCATTATTTGATTTAATAGATAATAACCAGGAGATTCTCAGGAAGCCTTAGTAGTATATAAACTTGCAATGTGAGTACATTCTCTTTTCCCTCACTGTATGTGAGTACATCTGCTTTTTGTAAACTGTTTTTACAAAACCTCAATTGTTTTAAATTATATTTCACAGTGATTGAGTATTTGTAATTCTACAATTACCGTCGGTATGTTGGGGTTTTGTATACAAAATTTGTTACTACACTGTGAGTAGTAGCATGACCACCAGTCATGGATTGACAGTACCGTGGGTGGTAATTAAGGTAGAAATATAAACAAATGTAATTGCGAGATCGCCCTCAATACTGCTAAAAATGTTAAAACTATTTTGATTAAACTGGGATGCACTCACCAGTATTTATTGCTGACAAAATGTTTTTAAAACGCGTTTCAGGTAACGTAATATGAAAGCCCAATAGAAGCCAGCTGAAGAGCACTGAAGGCTTGGAATAGTAGCTATAAAAGTTACCTAAATAAATAAGACATTTTGTTTTCAATAATTAGGGTTTATCCCTAATAATGTATTGTCAAATAAACTTAGGTTTTATTCCCATAAATTATTCTTATAAAAAGTTTGGTGTTTTACTCTGATATAAATATTTCCTAACTACGGACCTTATGTATTCCGCTGCCAAATTAATAAACACCGATACCACCCACTCTGAGAACTCACGGCCGCCCGCTCCCGGGTAGGGGTCGGGGGTTGCGACAGAAGGTGGTATCAGAGCTACAGCCACTGATTTAAGCCAAAGAAGTGTTCTTCTGACACTGAAATTTCAAACTATATGTTAGGAAATAATTTATGTGATTATGTGCTATGTGTTATTTGACTATATGTTAGTTTACAGTATGAGTGATCAAGAAACATCGGACGCTGATGAGTGCAAAATGCAACATATAAATTACATCAAATGTGGCATAAAACTAACCATTTTTTAGTACTAATGTTGGAAAAAGTGTGTTTTTGTCTTCCTTTTGTATTTTCAGGATTAAATGAGCTCAAATGAACAAAAGAAGCAAAAATGCAGCCAAATCTAACAATAATACAAGAAAAGGAATAAACGTGGCATGCCCGACCCCTCGACAGCATCTCCCCAAGCAAAAACAAGAGAACAGAAGGCTGAACACGCCACGTGCTCAGTGAGCACGGGGGCGTGCCCAATTGTCTTCAGAAAAGACAAAGTTTTAGAAGCTTCTATCACCCACTACGGGGGCGTGCCCAGCGGACACGGGGCCATGGTCAACGCTAAGATTCGCAGAATCTAGGCAAATATTGATAGTACAGATACGCTTCTGCACACGGGGTCGTGCCCAGCGGACACGGGGGCATGGTCAACTAATGCAGACAAACTAACTAATGCAGACAAACTGCATCTAATGAAGAAAGAGAAGATGGGTGGACACGGGGCCGTGCCTAATGGACACGGGGCCGTGTCCGGGCTTCTGTGCAGGCTAAAAATAGGGGTGCTTGGCTCATTTGCAAACCATCCCTTGCCAAACCACCTCTCTCACACTTCACCCACCCACCACCACCATCACAACCCACATCCACCACCATCATCCATCATAGAGTGTGTGAGTAGTCGCGGGATCCAAGATTGATCGTAAGAGTTCTTGACAATCAAAGGCCATGTTTGCCTAAGTCTCTAACATCACTTGGTGAAAACAAGTATTTAGTGTAATACTTTTAATTTTTAATCTTTTAGCACTTTTTATTTGGTTATGTATTAATGACTTTAATAACTAGTTTCTTATGTTGAAGGTGAATCTTCCTTATCATTTGCCCGTGGTGTCTTGGCATTATTTTACTGTCTATATAAAATAAAATATTTTCACCATTCATATCTCCACGGTCTATATGGAGATATGTTAGCTACTGGTCGGGGGTTAAGGGTATGGTTTGGTAAGAGTCTTGCCTTGTTCAGTGTATAGATCCTGCAAGGACCTGGGTCAAGTTTAGTAGGACCTCCTTCAATACCCACTGGTATTGGATGGCGGGGGTCCGAACTCCTTGACCCCCTCATATGTAAACTACTATTAAAACTTTAACCCGACTACTTAGAATTGTATCCATGCTGACTCAAACTACTTAGCCGAGGGTAACGTCACCTTCAAAAGAGGGGCCTACTACATTATGCATTAATAACTTAATTAATTATCTTTCAATAATCCAACCCTTTAGGATTGTATCCTTGCTGACTCAAACTACTGGGTTGAGGGTAACGTCACCTTCAAAAGAGGGGCCTACTACTATAACTAAGATAATCTCTTAAAAAGTGCAAAAGTGCGAAAATAATCAAAGGTTACACTAAAAGCGAGTCGGATCCAAGTGATTCATCTTGTCTATCTGTTTTTATTTTCAGCATTTTTAGTTAGTTTTATTTTCTTGTTTTAAAACCTTTTTTCTAAATTTTTGATTTGATTAGACGTTGAGGATAAACCAGTACTAAAAGCTCTTGTGTCTTTGGACGACCTCGGTATCTTACCAACACTATACTACGCTCACGATGGGTGCACTTGCCCATTTGTGTGTTTAGTGTTAGTAAATATCGTATTTTATAAATTTAAAACTTGGCTAAAAGTGTTAAAAGGGCTTAATATATACATTAAAAACTATATAACACTCACGCACATCAAGTTTTTGGCGCCGTTGCCGGGGACACAAGGATTTTAAGAAAGTTTAAAATCGACGGCCTAATCAGTTTTTCAAAACCTTTTTCAAATCGCGCGCATTTTTACATTTTTTTAGTAGTTTTTGCCTTACAGTAGACTGAACACGGGGTCGTGTTCACTGAACACGGGGCCGTGCTGCATATTTTTTTACAAACTCCCAGATACAGAACCTGAACACGGGGTCGTGCTCACTGAACACGGCCGTGCTTAGCCTCTGTTTCTGTTTTTATTTTTGTTTTCTAGTCCCGAGACTCTGTTGTGGTCTGCTGAGTGATTCTTATGGATCAATACTCAGGAGATTACAACTACCACTATGAGGAGGATGATTATAAAGAAGAGTATTGTACCATTTGTGGTAATCCTCATTCGGTACAATATTGTGACCTCTTTGAACCATCCCCTTCGTACACATACTATGAGGAACCTAGGTACGAGCCAACCACTTCATATACATACTATGAAGAGCCGAGGTATGAACCTTCTCCTTCATATACGTACTACGAAGAACCAAGGTATGAACCTTCTCCCTCATACGCATATCTTGATGAACCAAGGTATGAGCCTTCTTACTCATACTTTGAGGAGCTAAGTTATGAGCCTTCGCCTTCATATACTCACTATGTGGAACCATGGCGTGAACAACCCACCTCATATGAGTATTATGAATAACCAAGTTACGATCCTTATCCATCATATACTTACAATGAGGAACAATGGTATGAACCATCTACCTCACATGAGTACTATGAGCAACCAAGGATCAAACTTCCGAATTCAAGCTTTGATGATACTTATTCAACTTACTTTCACGAACCACCAACTATCTCACCCGTAGCCGAAAAGATAATAGAACACCTTAAAACTATCGAGCGCTATATAAAATAAGCCCGCGCAAGGGAAGAGGAATCCCGCGCAAGGGAAGAATTAACTTGTAATAAAGAAGAGATAGTTGAAGAGGTAAAAATGGAAGAACAAGTAAGTGAAAAACCGACACATGAGTTAGACAACGAAAAAGGTGAGTCCGACAACGTTAAATCTCAAGAAGAGTCCAATTTAAAAAATTAATCTCTTGTCACCTTCTTTCGAAAATCATTGTTTAATGCCCACTCATGCTAAGTTTTTAAAAGAGTTAAACACTAACACTAAAATTGACGAAACGGTAAGCATTAAGTTAACAAATGATCTAACTACGCTAATAAAAGAAGACCCATTTGAAATTAACATTACACCGGTTCCATGTTTTTTCAAAATTCCTTTATTAGTAATATCACAATTGATAAAGATCTTTGTGTTAATATAATGCCAAACTACATTTTTGAAAAATTAAGTATTGGTGATTTCTCTCCACTTCAAATACCCATTTTTCTATCTAATCGGAAAACAATAAAATCAATGGGGATAGTTGAAGATGTGTTAGTCCAAGCAAATCAAATGGTAATACCAACCGACTTCGTCATCCTTGATGACGCTCCACTAGTGTTGGGACGACCTTTTGTAAAAACCAACGAAGCTTTGATTAATCGGAAGAAAAACAACTTACCTATTCAATTAGGGGCCTTCAAAAGATGTGTCGATCTTGAACGATCAATGAAATATCCAATCTGCAATAACGACCCCCTAATTGAAGTTGAGCTAGAACCACCCGATAAGGTGGGTCTAGCCAAGGACCCTTATAAACGTGGCGCACCACGGAGGCATTCCGCGGAACTATCCTTAGTTTTAGATTAGTTTAACTTTTATGTTTTCTAGTTTAGTTTTAATTTTCAGGAATAAAGCACACTCGAAATGGTGAAGGTTACTAAGGGAAACTTGAACCCACACCCCATGCACAAAAACAGAGCATCCCGACAATTTTTCTTCATTACAGCAAGTTCAGCACGGGGCCGTGCTCAACCCAACACGCCCCCGTGCCCGAGGTTCTGCAGAAAACGCCCGGTTCAGGTAACTGGACACGGGGCCGTGTTCGCTGAACACGCCCCCGTGCCCAACCTTCTGTTTATTTTTGGTACTGGCAGTCTGACCACGGGGCCGTGCTCAGCCCAACACACCCCGTCTTCAGCTACCCAGTAACATAAACTCTTGTTTTTAACCCACTTTTACACATTTTAATCAACAAAAAAACTTAGTTTTGGGACACATTGAGGACAATGTGTAATTTAAGTGTGGGAGGATGCTAAAACCTTGAATTTTGCAAGTCCTAATAACAAGCCTTACACAAAACTCTATTGGAACCGCTAATCACCCCAAATTTTTTCAAAAATTTTCATTTTTTTTACTTGTCTTGGTTTAATTTGGGAATAACAAGTTCTAAAAATGTTATATTTTTACAAATTTACAACCGATAGCGTCATGATAAAAAGAACCAACATAGGAAAATTATGAAACGGCATGACAAATCTAGTTAAAATTTGATTATATATACTTGATCACATTAAAAAACCCATTCCCACAAAAAGTGAGTTTTGAGCCTTTATTGAGCATACAAATATAAATCTTTAGATTAAATTCTCATCTTTCGTTTCTTGTGTGAATAGCCGCTTGGTTTCTTACGACTCTAGAACATGCCATGACAATACATTCCCGGTCCTTACCCACTTAAACCCAAGTAAGTAAATGATGGAGGCATTAGGACTAACCCTTTTCCTTTTCAACACCATTATTTTTCATTTTTTTACCACCTACCCAAAATCCCCCTAGTTATCCCCTTTGAGCCTAAACCTTTTCGTTTCAAAACCCACAAAAAAAACGCCCTTTACCCACCAAAACCTTTTTCTTTTCAAACCCATTTTGTTGTAGTAAAAAGCTCGGTTATCTTGTGCAAAAAAAAGAGAAAGAATTTTGCAATAACCAAACAAGTTCCTCAAAAATCTTGTTTGAATATCCTTAGTTTGAATAAATGTCAAAAAAAAGAGGATTCACGACAACCGAAGCTTTTTACGCTTTTAGCCCTTTTTTACTAACCACTAACCCAAAACCACCTACCTTTAACCCAAGCCTCACCCTTCCCCAAGTCCTCTTGATATTTACAAAGGGTTTTAGTTAAAAAGGAGGAGGATTGATTGCTTGGCAAGCATATAGTAGATGTAAGTTCCATGCCGGTCTCGAGTGTTTCACAAAAATACATCTTCGGCCGAGTGTTGAGTGATTTCCCGTGAGGTATGTGAACTTGTATATAAATGAAATTTTAAAAAGGCATGTTATGCCCAAATAAGTAATTTCTCTTATAAAACGTTCTAAATAAATCATAACGAATAGGATTGTAAATAATATAAAAATAAAACCCCATAAATATCTTGGATTCCCGACACTCAAGATAAGCCCAAAACTTCTCTTCTACCCATTCCATTTGGGTGTGTAAGCCACATAATAAAGAGTTTTGCTTGAGGACAAGCAAAAATTCAAGTGTGGGGGTATTTGATGTGTGCAAAATGCAACATATAAATTACATCAAATGTGGCATAAAACTAACCCTTTTTTAGTACTAATGTTGGAAAAAGTGTGTTTTTGTCTTCCTTTTGTATTTTCAGGATTAAATGAGCTCAAATAAACAAAAGAAGCAAAAAATGTAGCCAAATCTAACAATAATACAAGAAAAGGAATAAACGTGGCATGCCTGACCCCTCGACAGCATCTCCCCAAGCAAAAACAAGAGAACAGAAGGCTTAACACGCCCCGTGCTCAGTGAGCACGGGGGCGTGCCCAAGTGACTGCAGAAAAGACAAAGTTGTAGAAGCTTCTATCACCCACCACGGGGGTGTGCCCAGCGGACACGGGCCCGTGGTCAACGCTAAGATTCGCAGAATCTAGGCAAATATTGATAGTACAGATACGCTTCTGCACACGGGGTCGTGCCCAGCGGACACGGGGGCGTGGTCAACTAATGCAGACAAACTGCATTTAATGAAGAAAGAGAAGATGGTGGACACGGGGCTGTGCCCAATGGACACGGGGCCGTGTCCGGGCTTCTGTGCAGGCTATAAATAGGGGTGCTTGGCTCACTTGCAAACCATCCCTTGGCAAACCACCTCTCTCACACTTCACCCACCCACCACCACCATCACAACCCACATCCACCACTATCATACATCATCCATCATAGAGTGTGTGAGTAGTCTCGGGATCCAAGATTGATCGTAAGAGTTCTTGACAATCAAAGGCCATGTTTGCCTAAGTCTCTTACATCACTTGGTGAAGACAAACATTTAGTGTAATACTTTTTATTTTTAAGATGGGTGGACACGGGGCCGTGCCCAATGGACACGGGGCCATGCCCAATGGACACGGGGCCATGTCCGGGCTTCTGTGCAGGCTAAAAATAGGGGTGCTTGGCTCATTTGCAAACCATCCCTTGCCAAACCACCTCTCTCACACTTCACCCACCCACCACCACCATCACAACCCACATCCACCACCATCATCCATCATAGAGTGTGTGAGTAGTCGCGGGATCCAAGATTGATCGTAAGAGTTCTTGACAATCAAAGGCCATGTTTGCCTAAGTCTCTAACATCACTTGGTGAAGACAAGTATTTAGTGTAATACTTTTTATTTTTAATCTTTTCGCACTTTTTATTTGGTTATGTATTAATGACTTTAATAACTAGTTTCTTATGTTGAAGGTGAATCTTCCTTATCATTTGTCCGTGGTGTCTTGGCATTATTTTACTGTCTATATAAAATAAAATATTTTCACCATTCATATCTCCACGGTCTATATGGAGATATGTTAGCTACCTGGTCGGGGGTTAAGGGTATGGTTTGGTAAGAGTCTTGCCGTGTTCAGTGTATAGATCCTGCAAGGACCTGGGTCAAGTTTAGTAGGACCTCCTTCAATACCCACTGGTATTGGATGGCGGGGGTCCGAACTCCTTGACCCCCTCATATGTAAACTACTATTAAAACTTTAACCCGACTACTTAGAATTATATCCATGCTGACTCAAACTACTTAGCCGAGGGTAACGTCACCTTCAAAAGAGGGGCCTACTACATTATGCATTAATAACTTAATTAATTATCTTTCAATAATCCAACCCTTTAGGATTGTATCCTTGCTGACTCAAACTACTGGGTTGAGGGTAACGTCCTTTAAAAGAGGGGCCTACTACTATAACTAAGATAATCTCTTAAAAAGTGCAAAAGTGCGAAAATAATCAAAGGTTACACTAAAGGCGAGTCGGATCCAAGTGATTCATCTTGTCTATCTGTTTTTATTTTCAGCATTTTTAGTTAGTTTTATTTTCTTGTTTTAAAACCTTTTTCTAAATTTTTGATTTGATTAGACGTTGAGGATAAACCGGTACTAAAAGCTCTTGTGTCCTTGGACGACCTCGGTATCTTACCAACACTACACTACGCTCACGATGGGTGCACTTGCCCATTTGTGTGTTTAGTGTTAGTAAATATCGTATTTTATAAATTTAAAACTTGGCTAAAAGTGTTAAAAGGGCTTAATATATACATTAAAAACTATATAACACTCACGCACATCAAGTTTTTGGCGCCGTTGCCGGGGACACAAGGATTTTAAGAAAGTTTAAAATCGACGGCCGAATCAGTTTTTCAAAACCTTTTTAAATCGCGCGCATTTTTACATTTTTTTAGTAGTTTTTGCCTTACAGTAGACTGAACACGGGGTCGTGTTCACTGAACACGGGGCAGTGCTGCATATTTTTTTACAAACTCCCAGATACCGAACCTGAACACGGGGCCGTGCTCAGCCTCTGTTTCTGTTTTTATTTTTGTTTTCTAGTCCCGAGACTCTATTGTGGTCTGCTGAGTGATTCTTATGGATTAATACTCAGGAGATTACAACTACCACTATGTGGAGGATGATTATAAAGAAGAGTATTGTACCATTTGTGGTAATCCTCATTCGGTACAATATTGTGACCTCTTTGAACCATCCCCTTTGTACACGTACTATGAGGAACCAAGGTACGAGCCAACCACTTCATATACATACTATGAAGAGCCGAGGTATGAACCTTCTCCTTCATATACGTACTACGAAGAACCAAGGTATGAACCTTCTCCCTCATACTCATATCTTGATGAACCAAGGTATGAGCCTTCTTACTCATACTTTGAGGAGCTAAGTTATGAGCCTTCGCCTTCATATACTCACTATGTGGAAACATGGCGTGAACAACCCACCTCATATGAGTATTATGAAGAACCAAGTTACGATCCTTATCCATCATATACTTACAATGAGGAACAATGGTATGAACCATCTACCTCACATGAGTACTATGAGCAACCAAGGATCAAACTTCCGAATTCAAGCTTTGATGATACTTATTCAACTTACTTTCACGAACCACGAACTATCTCACCCGTAGCCGAAAAGATAATAGAACACCTTAAAACTATCGAGCGCTATATAAAATAAGCCCGCGCAAGGGAAGAGGAATCCCGCGCAAGGGAAGAATTAACTTGTAATAAAGAAGAGATAGTTGAAGAGGTAAAAATGGAAGAACAAGTAAGTGAAAACCGACACATGAGTTAGACAACGAAAAAGGTGAGTCCGACAACGTTAAATCTCAAGAAAAGTCCAATTTTAAAAAATTAATCTCTTGTCACCTTCTTTCGAAAATCATTGTTTAATGCCCACTCATGCTAAGTTTTTAAAAGAGTTAAACACTAAAACTAAAATTGACGAAACGGTAAGCATTAAGTTAACAAATGATCTAACTACGCTAATAAAAGAAGACCCATTTGAAATTAACATTACACCGGTTCCATGTTTTTTCAAAATTCCTTTATTAGTAATATCACAATTGATAAAGATCTTTGTGTTAATATAATGCCAAACTACATTTTTGAAAAATTAAGTATTGGTGATTTCTCTCCACTTCAAATACCAATTTTTCTATCTAATCGAAAAACAATAAAATCAATGGGGATAGTTGAAGATGTGTTAGTCCAAGCAAATCAAATGGTAAATACCAACCGACTTCGTCATCCTTGATGACGCTCCACTAGTGTTGGGACGACCTTTTGTAAAAACCAACGAAGCTTTGATTAATCGGAAGAAAAACAACTTACCTATTCAATTAGGGGCCTTCAAAAGATGTGTCGATCTTGAACGATCAATGAAATATCCAATCAGCAATAACGACCCCCTAATTGAAGTTGAGCTAGAACCACCCGATAAGGTGGGTCTAGCCAAGGACCCTTATAAACGTGGCGCACCACGGAGGCATTCCGCGGAACTATCCTTAGTTTTACATTAGTTTAACTTTTATGTTTTCTAGTTTAGTTTTAATTTTCAGGAATAAAGCACACTCGAAATGGTGAAGGTTACTAAGGGAAACTTGAACCCACACCCCATGCACAAAAACAGAGCATCCCGATAATTTTTCTTCATTACAGCAAGTTCAGCACGGGGCCGTGCTCAACCCAACACGCCCCCGTGCCCGAGGTTCTGCAGAAAACGCCCAGTTCAGGTAACTGGACACGGGGCCGTGTTCGCTGAACACGCCCCCGTGCCCAGCCTTCTGTTTATTTTTGGTACTGGCAGTCTGACCACGGGGCCGTGCTCAGCCCAACACACCCCGTGTTCAGCTACCCAGTAACATAAAATCTAGTTTTTAACCCACTTTTACACATTTTAATCAACAAAAAAACTTAGTTTTGGGACACATTGAGGACAATGTGTAATTTAAGTGTGGGAGGATGCTAAAACCTTGAATTTTGCAAGTCCTAATAACAAGCCTTACACAAAACTCTATTGGAACCGCTAATCACCCCAAATTTTTTCGAAAGTCTTGGTTTAATTTGGGAATAACAAGTTCTAAAAAGGTTATATTTTTATAAATTTACAACCGATAGCGTCATGATAAAAAGAACCAACATAAGAAAATTATGAAACGGCATGACAAATCTAGTTAAAATTTGATTATATATACTTGATCACATTAAAAAACCCATTCCCACAAAAAGTGAGTTTTGAGCCTTTATTGAGCATACAAATATAAATCTTTAGATTAAATTCTCATCTTTCGTTTCTTGTGTGAATAGCCGCTTGTTTTCTTACGACTCTAGAACATGCCATGACAATACATTCCCGGTCCTTACCAACTTAAACCCAAGTAAGTAAATGATGGAGGCCTTAGGACTAACCCTTTTCCTTTTCAACACCATTATTTTTCATTTTTTTTCACCTACCCAAAATCCCCCTAGTTATCCCCTTTGAGCCTAAACCTTTTCGTTTCAAAACCCACAAAACAAACGCCCTTTACCCACCAAAACTTTTTTCTTTTCAAACCCATTTTGTTGTAGTAAAAAGCTCGGTTATCTTGTGCAAAAAAAAGAGAAAGAATTTTGCAATAACCAAACAAGTTCCTCAAAAATCTTGTTTGAATATCCTTAGTTTGAATAAATGTCAAAAAAAAGAGGATTCACGACAACCGAAGCTTTTTACGCTTTTAGCCTTTTTTTACTAACCACTAACCCAAAACCACCTACCTTTAACCCAAGCCTCACCCTTCCCCAAGTCCTCTTGATATTTACAAAGGTTTTTAGTTAAAAAGGAGGAGGATTGATTGCTTGGCAAGCATATGGTAGAAATAAGTTCCATGCCGATCTCGAGTGTTTCACAAAAATACATCTTCGGCCGAGTGTTGAGTGATTTCCCGTGAGGTATGTGAACTTGTATATAAATGAAATTTTTAAAAAGGCATGTTATGCCCAAATAAGTAATTTCTCTTATAAAACGTTCTAAATAAATCATAACGAATAGGATTGTAAATAATATAAAAATAAAACCCCATAAATATCTTGGATTCCCGACACTCAAGATAAGCCCAAAACTTCTCTTCTACCCATTCCATTTGGGTGTGTAAGCCACATAATAAAGAGTTTTGCTTGAGGACAAGCAAAAATTCAAGTGTGGGGGTATTTGATGTGTGCAAAATGCAACATATAAATTACATCAAATGTGGCATAAAACTAACCCTTTTTTAGTACTAATGTTGGAAAAAGTGTGTTTTTGTCTTCCTTTGTATTTTCAGGATTAAATGAGCTCAAATAAACAAAAGAAGCAAAAAATGTAGCCAAATCTAACAATAATACAAGAAAAGGAATAAACGTGGCATGCCTGACCCCTCGACAGCATCTCCCCAAGCAAAAACAAGAGAACAGAAGGCTTAACACGCCCCGTGCTCAGTGAGCACGGGGGCGTGCCCAAGTGAATGCAGAAAAGACAAAGTTGTAGAAGCTTCTATCACCCACCACGGGGGTGTGCCCAGCGGACACGGGCCCGTGGTCAACGCTAAGATTCGCAGAATCTAGGCAAATATTGATAGTACAGATACGCTTCTGCACACGGGGTCGTGCCCAGCGGACACGGGAGCGTGGTCAACTAATGCAGACAAACTGCATTTAATGAAGAAAGAGAAGATGGTGGACACGGGGCTGTGCCCAATGGACACGGGGCCGTGTCCGGGCTTCTGTGCAGGCTATAAATAGGGGTGCTTGGCTCACTTGCAAACCATCCCTTGGCAAACCACCTCTCTCACACTTCACCCACCCACCACCACCATCACAACCCACATCCACCACTATCATACATCATCCATCATAGAGTGTGTGAGTAGTCTCGGGATCCAAGATTGATCGTAAGAGTTCTTGACAATCAAAGGCCATGTTTGCCTAAGTCTCTTACATCACTTGGTGAAGAAAAACATTTAGTGTAATACTTTTTATTTTTAATCTTTTCGTACTTTTTATTTGGTTATGTATTAATGACTTTAATAACTAGTTTCTTATGTTGAAGGTGAATCTTCCTTATCATTTGTCCGTGGTGTCTTGGCATTATTTTACTGTCTATATAAAATAAAAGATTTTCACCATTCATATCTCCACGATCTATATGGAGATATATTGGCTACCTGGTCGGCGGTTAAGGGAATGGTTTGGTAAGAGTCTTGTCTTGTTCAGTGTATAGATCCTGCAAGGACCTGGGTCAAGTTTAGTAGGACCTCCTTCAATACCCACTGGTATTGGATGGCGGGGGTCAGAACTCCTTGACCCCCTCATATGTAAACTACTATTAAAACTTTAACGCGACTACTTAGGATTGTATCCCTGCTGACTCAAACTACTTAGCCGAGGGTAACGTAACCTTCAAAAGAGGGGCCTACCACATTATGCATTAATAACTTAATTAATTATCTTTCAATAATCCAACCCTTAGGATTGTATCCTTGCTGACTCAAACTACTAGGTTGAGGGTAACGTCACCTTCAAAAGAGGGGCCTACTACTATAACTAAGATAAACTCTTAAAAAGTGCAAAAGTGCGAAAATAATCAAAGGTTACACTAAAGGCGAGTCGGATCCAAGTGATTCATCTTGTCTATCTGTTTTTATTTTTATTTTTATTTTCAGCATTTTTAGTTAGTTTTATTTTCTTGTTTTAAAACTTTTTTCTAAATTTTTGATTTGATTAGACGTTGAGGATAAACCGATACTAAAAGCTCTTGTGTCCTTGGACGACCTTGGTATCTTACCAACACTATACTACGCTCATGATGGGTGCACTTGCCTATATGTGTGTTTTGTGTTAGTAAATATCGTGTTTTATAAATTTAAAACTTGGCTAAAAGTGTTAAAAGGGCTTAAAATATACATTAAAAACTATATAACACTCACGCACATCAGACGCTTATCGTCATTTAGATAGTTCATAGAAAAATGAGGGAACCTCGTCTCAGTCTGATCCCTCGGGATATTCAGCCGATATGGAAGAGGGATAATTTATTTTTAACGCACAGTCGGAGGAACCTTTTACTACTAAGAAAAGAGGTTGGTTTAGTAGAGGGGCTCTTGAAAGGAGGAAAAGAATGAATAAGTTACAGCAACAGAGAGCAATAGTCAGGGCTAATAGGGAGGCAAACGCATAAATTCAGGAAGTAACCAGTAGACCACATTGGGAAGAAGAATTAGATAGACAATTGGAAAATTTCCACATGTTAGCTACTACAGCCGTAGATACTAACCAAAATCAAGTGGCTGAACCGCCACTGTTACCTTTGTTCCCAGACCAACCAATGTTAGAATCCAACTGTCGCAACCCCCGATCCCTTATCTGTCCCGGGAACGGGCGGACACGAACTCAGATTTTTGGTGGTATCAGTTGGTTAATTTGGCAGCGGAAATTACATCAGGACCGTAGTTGGGAAATATTTATTAGAGTAAAACCACCATATTTGATATTAATAATCACATGGGTAAAACCCAAGTTTCTTATTACAATACATTTATAGGGATAAACCCTATTTTATTGAATTTAAAACATTGTCTTTTAGGTAACTTTTATAGCCACATTTTTCCCAAGCCTTCAGTGCTCTTCAGCTGGCTTTTTACTAATTGGCTGTCACATTGTGTTACCTGAAACGCGTTTTAAAAACATTTGTCAGTGGGAAATACTGGTGAGTGAATCCCAGTTTAATTAAGAAACATTTTATCAATTAAAACAGTATTGAGAGCGATCACACTGTTTATTTCTACACAATTACTCATTCAGTACTGTCAATCCTGACTTGTGGGTCATATTACACATTGACTAACTCGTTGTCCAATGGTAACGTGTTGTCGTCCCGACTTACTTCTCACAGTGTAGTAAATTTTGTATACAAAACCCCAACATACCGCCAGTAATTGAAGAACTGCAAAGACTCAATCATCGCTTAATCACATTGTAAAACATTTAAGGTTTTGTAAAATATTACAAAAAGGTTAACAAAAAGAGGATAAACTCACATTGTTATCTTAGACTTCGCGTAAGGGTTTCCTGGGATTAATCTATAATTTACACAAATGTCCATAGATTAGTATAATAATCCTTTGAAAATATTAAGGATACCCTCCCCGAAACGGCATTCCAATAACTACATTGGGCAGAACCACGATAGTTGTTACGGAACCCTAAATCAATCGGGCAGCGTATCTATTACGAAACTGGGGTTATAATACTTACAACGGAGTAGAACCTCGCTAATTAGGGGTATAATACTAGCTTTATAAAGCCTATATTCAGAATTTGAGATTGAGAAATGAAAACGGGATGAACTTAAATGAAATCTGATGCGTTCTTTATATAGTTGCTGAACCTGGGTCTCACGCGGCCCGCGTAAGAGTAGACGAAGGTCTACGCGGCCCGCATCAAAGCTAGTCAACGGACTAGCTTGTCCGGCTCATCAGGTAGGTCCGTCACGATGTCGACACGTGTCGGCCTAGGGTGTCTCTACGTTGTTGATCTCACGCGGCCCGCGTAAGTGTTAAGGTTAGCTTACGCGGCCCGCCTTAACTTAAAATTCCATCGAAATCAATCTTTAACCTTGATACCGCCCGGGTAAGGTTGGGGTGGGTCCTACGCGGCCCGCCTCAACTTAATAATCAAATTTTAAATTTTATTTTTAATGGTATACTGTATTTCAGGCTCGGTTTTCACATACGGGATGTAGTTAAAGACGTATTGAGATATTTTAAAATATAATAGGGTGTCGGAAATATTATGAGGGTGTCGGTTTTATTGAGGATTGTTACATCCTCCCCACCTTGTTTTAGAGCTCGTCCTCGAGATCTACTGGAACAAGTGCGGATATTTCTTTTGCATCTCTGATTTAAGCTCCCATGTATACTCAGGTCCTCTTTTGGAGTTCCACTTCACTTTGACTAGAACTAATCTCTTGTGTTTGAGATTCTTGACTTTCCTGTCTTCAATTTGTAGAGGCCTTTCTACAAACTTAAGTTGTTCATTTACCTCTATATCCTTAAGAGGTACTACTAGTGATTCATCAGCTAAACACTTCTTGAGATTAGATACATGAAATACATCATGTATTCCTGCCATTTCCTCTGGCAGTTGTAGCTGATAGGCTACAGGTCCTATTCTTCTACTAATCTCAAAACGTCCAATATACCTGGGACTTAGCTTTCCCCTTTTGATGAATCTTACCACTCCTTTCCAATGAGTAACTTTTAATAATACTTTATCTCCTACTTGAAATTCCAAGGGTTTGCGTCGGTTATCAGCATAGCTCTTTTGTCGGTCACGTGCTGCTTTCAGTCGTTCCTTGACTTGAATAATCTTGTCAGTTGTTTCTTGTATTATCTCAGGTCCAGATAGTTGCTTTTCCCCAATTTCTGCCCAACAGACTGGGGTTCGGTACTTGCGTCCATAAAGTGCTTCGAATGGTGCAGCATTGATACTTGTGTGATAACTATTATTATAAGAAAATTCTATTAAAGGTAATTGATCGACCCAATTACCCCCGAAATCAATTACACAAGCTCTAAGCATGTCCTCCATTGTCTGAATTGTCCTTTCACTTTGTCCGTCTGTTTGAGGATGATAAGCTGTGCTTAGATTTAATTTGGTTCCCATTGCCTTTTGGAAACTTGACCAAAAATGAGAGGTAAATCGACTATCTCTATCAGAAACAATTGATAAAGGAATTCCATGTAAAGAAACAATTTCATTTACATACAACTTAGCTAACTGTTCCATGCTGAAAGTTTCCTTCATTGGTAGGAAATGAGCTGACTTGGTTAGCCTATCTACAATCACCCAGATTGTATCATTTCCTTTCTTTGTTTTGGGTAATTTAGTAACAAAATCTATTGTTATCAATTCCCATTTCCACACTGGCATTTCTAATTGTTCTAGAAATCCTGAGGGTTTCTGGTGTTCAGCTTTGACTTGTGAACAGGTTAAACATTTAGAAACATAGGTTGCTATGTCCTTTTTCATTCCTATCCACCAGAAATTCTTTCTTAAATCTTGATACATCTTATCATTTCCTGGATGCATCGTATATTTAGATTTATGGGCTTCTTCTAATATACGATGACGTAGGTTTCCTAATTTAGGTATCCACATTCTCTTCTTATGGAATCTCCAAATTCCATCTGTTCCTTGTTCTAATTCTTTTAACATACCTTTTAATTTTTCAGTATCATCCTTGATTACTGATTCTTGTGCTTCTCTTATCTGATCATTTAAATCTACTTGTAGATTTAATTTAAGAAAACGTACCCTTTTTGGCTTTTTAGGATACTTTCGGCTTAAAGCATCTGCCACTATATTTGTTTTTCCTTCATGATACTGGATATCACAATCATAATCACTAAGCATCTCCATCCAGCGTCTTTGTCTCATATTCAACTCCTTTAGCTTGAAAATATACCTTAAACTCTTATGATCAGTGAATATGGTAAACTTACTACCATAAAGGTAATGTCTCCAAATCTTAAGAGCAAAAATTATAGCTCCTAACTCTAAATCATGGGTTGAATAATTCTCTTCATGATTCTTAAGTTGTCTAGATGCGTAAGCTATAACCTTTTGCCGTTGCATCAACACACATCCATAACCTAATTTAGAAGCGTCACAATAGACTACAAAGTCTTCAGTTCCTTCTGGTAACGCTAATATGGGTGTATGGGTTAATCTTTGCTTAAGGATTTTAAATGCTTCTTCTTGTTTTAATCCCCATTCAAACTTAACAGATTTACAGGTTAGCTTAGTTAAAGGAATGGCTATTCTAGAAAAATCTTGAATAAATCTTCTATAATAACCGGCCAATCCTAAGAAACTTCTAACCTCGGTTGGTGATTCAGGGGTTTTCCATTTAGTAATTGCCTCGATCTTGGTGGGATCTACATGAATTCCTTCACGATTGACTAGGTGTCCGAGAAACTGTACCTGCTCTAACCAAAATTCACACTTTGAAAATTTAGCATAAAGCTTTTCTTTTCTTAATAAACTTAAAAGTACGTGCAAATGCTTTGCATGATCTTCCTTATTCTTAGAATAAATGAGAATATCATCTATGAAGACAATTATGAATTTATCCAAATATGGCTTACATACTCGGTTCATCATGTCCATAAATGCGGCTGGGGCATTGGTTAAACCAAATGGCATGACAATAAATTCATAATGGCCATACCTGGTTCTGAATTCAGTCTTAGGAATGTCCTCTTCCTGTACCTTTAATTGATGATATCCTGACCTTAAATCGATTTTAGAGAAAAATCGAGCTTCTTGTAGTTGATCAAACAGATCATCGATTCTCGGTAATGGATACCGATTCTTAATCGTAACCTTGTTTAATTCACGGTAGTCAATGCACATACGCATTGATCCGTCCTTCTTTTTGACAAACAGTATCGGCGCTCCCCATGGCGATGAACTTGGCTGTATAAATCCTTTTTCCAATAATTCGTCTAATTGTTTCTTTAATTCTTGCATTTCTACAGGTGCCAAACGGTAAGGTGCTTTGGCAATCGGTGCTGTTCCTGGTATTAAATGGATTCTGAACTCAACTTCTCTATCTGGAGGTTGCCCTGGCGATTCTTCTGGAAATACATCTGAAAACTGAGATACTACTAGAATATCTTTTAAATCCCTTCCTTTAGTGTTAGTGATTATGGAAATAAAATACACTATAGAACCTTTTCTTATATAACTTGCAGTTTTCATCACAGAGATAAATTTTGTAGATCTAGATGGTTTATCTCCTTTAATTGTGATCGTTTTACCTTTTGGTGAATTTACTTGTATCGACTTTTGATCACATAAAATACTGGCTTTATTGGTTATTAACCAATCCATTCCTAAAACAATATCGAATCCTGCCAGATTCATGGGATAAAGGTTTGCAATATATTTCTGATTTAAATTTTCTATTCTTGCTCCCTGCAAGATTTTAGAAATCCTAACTGTTTCTCCATTAGCTGTCTCTACTAAGCATTCTTGTGGTAGTTTAGTTAATGACTGATTTAGAAATTTGCAAAATGATGTATTAATAAAACTTTGGTTTGCACCAGAGTCAAATAATACTTTAGCAAAGACATCATTAACTAAAAACGTACCAGCTATAACATCTGGAATCATTTTGGCTTCATCTGCAGTCAGAACAAATGCTCTAGCATTTTGAGTATTCTTGTTGTTTGTAGCTGGAGTTAATTTTGGGCAATTAGGCTTAATATGACCTTGTTCTCCGCAGTTGTAACATATCCTGTTATTAGCTTTCTTCTTGCAGTTTTCTTCCTTGTGTCCCGATATTTTGCAAAAGTTACAGTATATGGAGCATCTTCCTGAATGCTTTCTTTTGCAATTCTTACAGTATGGTGTAGAGGTAGAACCTATATTTTTCCCACGATTAAAATTTCCAGAACGAAATTCTTGTGTGAGCTTCTGGGTTAGGTTCCTCCTTTGATCCTCTTCTCGGGTACGGACCAATTCATCTGTCAAGGTATTTGCTAGTTCTACAGCTTCTTCTATGGTTTGAGGTCTAGCTTCCTTGACTACGTGTCTTATCTCCCCAATTAATCCCCAGATATAACGGGAGATCAATACTGGTTCAGGTGAAGCAAGGGTTGGCACTATTCTAGCATATTCAAAGAATAATTTAGTGTATCCCTTACTATCCACACCAGTCATCCTAAGGTTTAGGAATTTGTTTGCTATCTATTCCTTCTCATTGGGTGGGCAGAATTTTCTTTCTACCTTATCCTTAAATTCTTCCCATTCCATATTGTAAGTTCTATCACTTCCTCTTGATTGGAGGATAGTGTTCCACCATTCTAGTGCTGAATTTTTAAACAGATTAGAAGCAAACAATATCTTATCTTCTTCAGCACACTTGCTTATTCTTAAGACTGCCTCAGTCTTCTCTATCCAGCGTAGGGTTGCAATGGCCCCTTCATTGCCCGAGAATTCCATTGGTTTACAAGACCAGAATTCTTTATAAGAACAACTGTAAGACACGGTTCTTCTCCTTTTGGGAATGGGCATTTGAAGTACTGGTCCATTGTTCACGCTGTGTTCTGGTTCAATTGGTCGCTTACTGCTATGCTTACTTTTATTATTCGCTTCTTGAATTGTTTGAATAATAAATGGCATTGCATCTATGATTCCTTGTGCCATTATATGTTGAACGGCACTATTATCCATTTGGTTTCCATTGTTATTGATGCTCGGATTCTAATTAACCATGTTAATGTTACTCTAGTTATCATTATTCAGATTTCCTTGATTTCCTTCGTCGGCCATCTGAATTTTAAACATTTACCAATCATTAATAGAATAATTAAATAGTTTAAGTAACAACCACATAATACACATATTGGTCAAAAACGTCGTGCATTGCGACTTTACTCTTTTTGCTATAGTAGGTGTCAAATACACACTAAAACCGAAATTAAAAATTACAATACTACTATGCCTCGTTAACCACAGAGTGGTCTATACTACGATAGATTTATTATTACACATATTTTATTTATTTTATTATTATTACCAACTTTATCATCTCCTTCATGGATATGGATTTCCCCTGAAATCCATTTGGCGCTCATCGTATTTCCATACGAGTTGCTCTCCTACATACCTCATCCTCTCGCTACTTTCTAAGATTTCCTCTCCAAAATTTCGGAGTTCTTGTAAATTCTCTGCACTCATTGGGGGTGCAGGTACTGGTATTGGCTCTGGGTACTGAGGTACTGGATTCTCCTGAGGGTATGGATTCTCCAAAATTTCCCTAATGTATTCATCATTGTCAAAATAGGGATCTAGAGGGTCCAAACGTGGATATGTTGCTAAGTTCGGCAAGGTTTCTTCATTTAAGTGATAGCGTGGCACATAATCCCTAAGATCATCAAACCATGGATCATAATTTGGATCTAGAGGATTAGGGGCTGGTATCCTAGGTATCTCCTCAGGGTTAAAATCAGGCATTTCTACCTCCATTGGTTGAGTAGGAAACAAAGGTAAGGGTTGTGGGGCTACTAGTTGTTCCAGACTTGGGTCAGCAGCAGTTGTAGCTAGGATATGGAAATTGGCTAGGCTTCTATTAAGCATATCCTATGTATGGGCATCTGTCTTTCACTTTACGGCTGCTAAGGCTCTTTGCTGTTGCAACTTTCGCATTCTTTTCCTACGTGCAAATGCTTCCTTACTGAACCATCCACTCTTTTTGTGAGGGAATGGCTCTTCTGACTGAGCTTTAAAGGCAAACATCCCTTCTTCCTGATCAGCAGAATACCCAGAAAGGGCAGGCTGTGAAGAGGTACCTTCACTCCAAGGTGAATCAGACAACTAACGACACATGTCTGAGGGTCCTTGATCACTCATACTGTAAATTAACAAATAGTCAAATAACACAAAACACATAATCACATAAATTATTCCCTAACACAAAATTTAGAATTTAAGTGTCAGCAAAACACTTCTTTGGCTTAGACCAGTGGCTAGGCTCTGATACCACCTTCTGTCGCAACCCCCGATCCCTTATATGTCCCGGGAACGGGCGGACGCGAACTCAGATTTTCGGTGATGTCAGTGGGTTAATTTGGCAGCGGAAATTACATCAGGACCGTAGTTAGGAAATATTTATCAGAGTAAAACCACCATATTTGATATTAATAATCACATGGGTAAAACCCAAGTTTCTTATTACAATACATTTATAGGGATAAACCCTATTTTATTGAATTTAAAACATCGTCTTTTAGGTAACTTTTATAGCCACATTTTTCCCAAGCCTTCAGTGCTCTTCAGCTGGCTTTTTACTAATTGGCTGTCACATTGTGTTACCTGAAACGCGTTTTAAAAACATTTGTCAGTGGGAAATACTGGTGAGTGAATCCCAGTTTAATCAAGAAACATTTTATCAATTAAAACAGTATTGAGAGCGATCACATTGTTTATTTCTACACAATTACTCATTCAGTACTGTCAATCCTGACTTGTGGGTCATATTACACATTGGCTAACTCGTTGTCCAATGGTAACGTGTTGTCATCCCGACTTACTACTCACAGTGTAGTAAATTTTGTATACAAAACCCCAACAACCGGCAGTAATTGAAGAACTACAAAGACTCAATCACCGCTTAATCACATTGTAAAACATTTAAGGTTTTGTAAAATATTACAAAAAGGTTAACAAAAAGAGGATAAACTCACATTGCTATCTTAGACTTCGCGTAAGGGTTTCCAGGGATTAATCTATAATTTACACAAATGTCCATAGATTAGTATAATAACCCTTTGAAAATATTAATGATACCCTCCCCGAGACGGCATTCCAACAACTACGTCGGGCAGAGCCATGACAGTTGTTACGGAACCCTAAATCAATCGGGCAGCGTATCTATTACGAAACTGGGGTTATAATACTTACAATGGAGTAGAACCTCGCTAATTAGGGGTAAAATACTAGCTTTATAAAGCCTATATTCAGAATTTGAGATTGAGAAATGAAAACGGGACGAACTGAAATGAAATCCGATGCGTTCTTTATATAGTTGCTGAACATGGGTCTCACGCGGCCCGCGTAAGAGTAGACGAAGGTCTACGCGGCCCGCGTCAAAGCTAGTCAACGGACTAGCTTGTTCGGCTTATCAGGTAGGTCCGCCACGATGTCGACACGTGTCGGCCTAGGGTGTCTCTGCGTTGTTGATCTCACGCGGCCCGCGTAAGTGTTAAGGTTAGCTTACGCGGCCCGCCTTAACTTAAAATTCCATCGAAATCAGTCTTTAGCCTTGATACCGCCCGCGTAAGGTTGGGGTGGGTCCTACGCGGCCCGCCTCAACTTAATAATCAAATTTTAAATTTTATTTTTAATGCTATACTGTATTTCGGGCTTGGTTTTCACATACGGGATGTATTTAAAGACGTATTGAGACATTTTAAAATATAATAGGGTGTCGAAAATATTATGAGGGTGTCGGTTTTATTGAGGATTGTTACACCAACTCAGAGAACCAATTCCCGATACCCGCATTTAAACCAAACGAATTACCTAGAATCCCAACTCCACATCCTCTAGGATATGATCCCTGGTTTAACGACAATAGGTCATACTCGGCTTTATACCCACCTGGAGAACTAAAACCTCTAGAACCGGATCCGTGAAAGGAAATTGATAGGACCTTTTTCGAAATAAATAGCAGAGACCCTTACGAGGAACCCGTACCTCCACCTAAACCATTAGATCCAACAATGAGTCGAGAACAGGTGCAGGAACTCCATCAGTATGGAGAAGATTTAG
>JARYGA010031321.1:0-20708 GCA_030545235.1 Helianthus tuberosus
AATGCTGTTGTAAAAAAGATCCTCTAAAGGGGACACACCCAAAAGTCGAGTCATGATCTCTCTGCTGAACGGTAGTTCTGACCTGAGCTCTCATGATTCTTCATAAATTATTAACCCCTTACAGATATCATTTGTGTTAAAAATCACCTGTAAGACTGAATATTGTGATCTGGATACGGGAGTATATTCTGAGGTGGGACACATATGAAAGTTAAGTCTTAAAACATTAAATTCAGTATCCTGAACAGATTGAACTTTGTGTGAAAATTTAAAATGGACCAGTATATCGACAATCAATGCAAACTGTTTAATGCTTAAAATGTCATCTAATGCTTAATGGTACTTGTATCTCGTCGGCAGCTGATATGATCCCTTAACACGCTCGCAAAAGGATTGTGTGTACAGTTTTCAGTTTATCCAGTTAAAAATTCAAAAAGATTTTAGTTTCTCATTTTATTTTCGACAACTGACATTGGGAATCAGTCGATCAAAGCTTAGTGCATATCATGTCTATGTTTGAAGAGGGCTGGGTAAGCTGGTGATGTTGTACAATGATTGATACAGTGTTTGACAGTTGAAAAGTGTTTGGAAGTTCAAAATGTTCAAAAGTTCATTTGTTTGAACTATTTTCAGAATGAAATAAATGTGTACTTCATAATTCGGTCATCCAAGGTCATTAACTTGGACTTGGTAGGCCAAGCAGTTGACCAAGGTCATTGACTTGGACTTGGTTAACTAGGTGTGACGGTGTTTAATCTGAAAAGTGTCAAATGTAATTTTTTTGAAAAACAGTATCCTGATTTTGATCATGTGTCACTAAACGATAATTTTGAAAATTAAAAGGTTTAAAATTTGATTGTAAAGTGTTAGGTTTAGTTGTTTGGATTCTTTATATAGTCAAATCTTTATAGGATTGTGAAAGAACCAGATCATCAATTCTGGACATTTAAAATGTTTATTCTTATAAATGTTTGAGGTTTGCAGGTAAAAGTTCCAGGTTAAGATCCCGATAGAAGAGTCTTAGGGGGAGTCTGAAGTCGAGTTTGGTGCAAAAGGAAGCTTGTTGCTGGTAATCCAGATGTCGATTCCAAAAGCACAGAAGATTGATGAAAGGGGGAGCCTGCGAAAGAGAAAGAAAAGCTTAGGAAGTTGCTGAAAAAGCCTAAGTCTAGAGAAGGAAAGTTCAAGTAACTCTGAAGACCCAGAGATAAGACTGAAGACTCCGGCTGTATCTAAGGGGGAGTTTGTTGATGCACGAATGTCTTAAGCCAACGTCTTAGTCTTAATTGTTGAATGTATAGGGTCAAGATGTGTTAATTAGGTATTGTATAGGGGTTTAAAGTGTAAATATTGGGTTTTAATGTAGAGGTTCCGCTTTTATGGACATGTGACATATAAGCGAAACCCCAACTAGATGGTTTCGCTTATACGGACATGTTCACATAAGCTAAACCTCCTCCCCCTATAAATACCCAAGTTGTTTTCTCATTTTGTACGTCCATGTCTCCCGTGTAGCCGAACTGCTGCTCGTGTATTTTGTGAAGATTGAATGAGAAAACTGTTTTAAAGTGAATTTCTTCTGTTTCTACTCATTTCTTGCTTTGATTCATGCAGATTTTGTATTTCCTCTGCATTTTCGGTAGTTGCTAGCTCGAATTGACTCAATTGACTGTCAAAAACGGTCCTAAAAAGTTATATATGTCAATATACTTTAAACAAGTTATAATATCAGTAGGATAACTTGTATGCCCGTTAAGGTTTTAAAATCAAGCTATGCCTTATAAAGGCGTTTTAGTCATTTAGCGACGTATAAAAGGAGCTTGCATATAAACCGATGTTATAAACATAATCATTCTGGAAAAATACCTAACTTGTGATATAATATTAGTAGGATATTAAACATGTGTGTTTTATAGTTTAAGACCAAACTATGCACCGTAGGGCCATTTTAGTCATTTCACACATAGTTTGAAAGCTTATTTGGGATTCTGAGTTATAAACATGTACCTACTGTAAAAACATTTTAAGTAAGTTATAAAATTAGTAGGTAACAAGTCTTGATTGATAAATATGGTTTAAAACCATATTATGCGCCAAAAGGGTGTTTAAGTCGTTAAATGACGATATTTGTGATCTTTTATCAAAACTATAACAACCCTCGAAAATGCCCTAAATAACCCGTATGTCCGAAAACGAACCCGTATAACTTTAATTTTTATTAAAAACAAATAAAATAATTATATTTGCTCGGTCGCGGGCCACGACAGGATCGCCCGGGTGTGTCGCGGGGCGTGATAGCCTGTGTCTAGCCGAATTCTCCTTGTGCCACGTGTCCCACACTTGGCAGGTCTAGGTTCGTGACCAAGCGACCCTAGCCGTAGCTAGGGTGCCCTCGTGGGGCACGGGAGGATCCCTTGGGCGGGTCGCGGGGCACGAGAGACCCCTAGAAGTTGTATAAATTGAGTAGTTCAGCTGCCTTTCAATCCTCGTTCAAAATCTTTCTTTTCTCTCAATAATATCACATGAAAATTATAGTCAAATACCCCTCTAAAACATGAAGCTCTGCCCCGTTGTAAGTATTTTAACTCCCGATCACTAATTCGTTACCCTACCCGATTGATCTTGAACCCAACAACGCATGTCAAGGCTCTGCCTGACTAAGTACGTTGGGGTTCTGTCTCGTGATGTATGGCTAAAATGATTTTGGTTATTATACTAACACGCGTGAATTGTATGTTTATTAATAGGCACTCAAGAAAATTTACAGAAAATATTCCCTGGAATCCCGTAGAAAAACATAAGTATTCAATGTGAGTCATTCTCTTTTTCTCACAGTTTGTGATCCATTATTTCAAATGTTTTACAAAACCCTAAATTTTTATCAGTTGTATTTACTGTGATTAAGTTTTTGTAATTCTGCAATTATCATCGGTATGTGGGGTTTTGTATACATTACTTAACACTCGTTAATATTAGGCAAAGGGTTAGCCAATATTAGCATGACCGCAAGCACGGGGGACAATGGTGCCCCATTAGCAATACTGTGTTGAGAAATTGGTAGATATAAAGAAATGTAAAAACTCTTGATGTTGTAAAATATAACAATGTGTCATTTTATAAAATGGAATGTACTCGCCAGTATTTCTTACTGATAAAATATTTTTAAAAGGCGTTTCAGGTAACGTGATGTGAAGATATTAAAAGCCAGCTATGAAGCACTGAAGGCTTAACTAAAGTGGCTGTAAGTTACCTAAATAAAAGAAGATTAAATTTTCAGCAAGTTGGAGTTTATCCCTATAAAGATATTACAAACTAAATATGGGTTTTATCTAGGGATGTAAACGAACCGAACATTCAGCAAACAGTTCGTGAACGGTTCGGCGGGAAGTTTGTTTATGTCCGTTCGATTAGCTTAACGAACGGACATGAACAACAAATTTCGTTTGGTTAGCTTAGCGAACGAACACAAACACAGGTCTCGTTCGTTCGACTACATTCCTGAACGTTCGGTAATATGTTCGTTTACGTTCGTTCATGTCCATTTGAGTATTTATCAAAAAAATAATAAATAATAAACATTTTATCTAAACATATTGAAAACTTGAAACCCTATTTTTTTCTAAGTTAGCTAAAATTTGGACATTCTAAGACATTTTTGGGGATAATTATGTCTAAATTAGTTAAACTTGATTCATCGTTTGGTGGTCTAGTAGACTTCTTGTATTTTGATTTATCATTTGATGGTTGTATTTAACTAGTTATATCCAATGTTTAAGGATAACAATGTTTTTATTTTTTTATTTTCAAGTTAAATGTTCATCTGCGTTTGTTTTTTATTTTCTTGCGTTCGTTTGTGTTCGAGACTAGTGTTCACGAACTGTTCGTGAACAACTGAATTTTCTTAACGAACGAACACAGATATAAATTGATGTTCGGTATGCGTTCGTGAACAGTTCACAAACATGTTAATTTTCTTAACGAACGAACACGAACATGGCCTTGTTCGTGTTCATTCAGTTCGTTTACAGCCCTAGTTTTATCCCATTTGTTTAATATAAAAATTTGGTGTTTTGCAAACTCTGAATTTATTTCCTAACTACGATCCTGATGTCTCAATTCCGCTGCCAAATTAATAAACACCTATACCACCGGCTCGTGTTCGCGGCTCCCGCTCCCAGGGTGGGGTCGGGGGTTGCGACAGAAGGTGGTATCAGAGCGACTGGTTTAAGCCATTTAAGTGTTCTTTTAATACTTAAAATTTTTATATTTATGTTAGGAAATCATATAAATAACTTCTGTGTAAATATGTATATTATTATTTTGTGTTATTTTGACAATTTTCTTAGTTTATAATATGATGATCAGAGTACTTCTGACGCTTATCGTCACCTACCTCATTCTCCAATGGATGAAGGAACATCCCAGCCAACCCCCGGATACGCAGCTGATTTCGAGGAAATCCTTGTTTTTAAAGCCAAATCCGAAGAACCTTTTCCCCCTAAGAAAAGAGGGTGGTTTAGTAGAGCAAAAATGGAAAGGAGAAAAAGAATGAGGAAAATCCAACAACAAGCAATACTGAATACAGCTGAGTGAAATACCCAAAATCCAGTAGCTAGACCTGTTTGGGAAGAGGAATTGGATAGGAGACTAGCCAACCTTAATATGCTTAGAAATGCAGAAGGAGAATTTGATCTCAACCAAGTAGCAGTACCCGAACCACAATTACTACCTTTATACCCTGACCAACCCATGAACCTAGAACAAAACCAGGAAAACCCATTTCTAATCCCAGCTTTCGGCCTAAACGAGATACCCAGGTTACCAGCCCCAAATGCTTTAGAACAATGGTGGAACAATGACTGGGCATTTCAAAATATAATAAATGACCCATATATGCCATACGGAGAACCAGTACCAGCTTACCCTGAACCCATACCAGCCCCAATACCACTAATGACTCTGGAGAACATAGAAGAACTTCGCCAGTATGGTGAAGAATTGGTTGAGGAAGGAAACCGGATATGCCAAATCGGGGAAAAACTCGTCTGGAAATACGACGAGAGGGAGATGCAACACTAGAAAAATCAACGTCTAATATACTATATAGATGTATATGTCTAATATACTATCAACATCTAGATATAAATTTATATATATATATATACATATATCACCTATATATATATATATATCGATGCATAATTAGTAACATTTAAATTCCAGTCATAGTTTGTAATAGATGCATCTATATGAAAAAGAGTAAAAGTCGCAATGCTCGACGATTTTGGTTCAATATGTTGGAGTGTTTGTTTGTATTAATTTATTTTTTGGTATTAATACCTGATAATGTTTACAATCCAGATGTCAAACGAAGTAAATCGGGAAATCCAGAATAACAATGATAACAGAAACCAAGTGAATAAAAGTGCTATCGAACTCATAGTAGATTAAGGAATCATAGATGCCATGCCTTATATTATCGATACTATTAATAAAAGGGCAGAAAATAATTCTATAATCGGAAGTAAACGTACGTCCAACGAGCTAAGTCACAACGTAAATGGAAATCACAGACTACTTATCCAAGCTCCGATTCCAAAAAGAAGAAGGACCATCTCATATGGTTGTTCTTATAAAGAATTCGTATCATGCAAACCGATAGAATTCTCATGCAATGAAGGAGCCATTTCAGCCTTGCGCTGTATAGAAAAGACAGAAGCGGTTTTAAAGTGTGCGGATGAGGATAAGATCATGTATACTTCTAATCTCTTTAAGAATGCAGCCTTAGAGTGGTGGAATACCAATCTTCAGTCAAAAGGAAGTGACAAGGTTTATAACATGGAATGGAACAACTTTAAGGAAATAGTTGAAAGAAATTTCTGTCCTCCTCATGAAAAGGAACAGATTGCTAATAAATTCCAAAATCATAGAATGATTGGAGTAGATTGCAGGGAATATACTACCACATTCTTTGAATATGCAAGGATAGTACCAACCCTAGATTCACCAGAACCAGTATTAATCTCCCGCTACATCTGGGAATTAATCAGTGAGATCTGAAATATAGTTAAGGCAGCTAGACGACAAACAATAGAAGAAGCAGTGGAACTTGCTACATCTTGACTGATGAATTGGAACGCACGCAAGAGGAAAATCAGAAAAGGAATCTAGCTCAGAAAGTTACTCAGGAATTGCGTGGAAAAGGAACAGGTTCATCTTCTTCACTTTTCTGTAAGATATGTAACAAAAAGCATTCGAGAAAATGTGCAAGATATTGTAATTTCTGCAAAAAGCCCGGACATAAGGAAGAAGAATGTAGAACGAAAGCTAGTGCCAGAATATGATACAACTTTGGAGAAGCAGGTCATATCAAGCCGAACTGTCTAAAACTAGCTCTAGCGACAACAAACAAACAAAGCAAAAGCAACAGAAGGACCCAAGAAGAATGCTAGAGTATTTGTTTTGACAGCCGAAAATAAGATCCCTGACGTGATTGCTGATACGTTTTTAGTTAATGATGTTTATGCTAAAGTATTATTTGACTCTGGTGCAAACCAAAGTTTTATCAATACTTCTTTTTGTAAACTTCTCAATCAACCATTAACTAAACTTCACTAAGACTGTCTGGTGGAGACGGAAAATGGAAGTTCTATCAAGATAAGCAAAATTCTGCAGGAAGCAATGATAGAAATTTTAAACCATAACTTTACCGCTAACCTCTTACCAATGGATCTAGCTGGATTCGATGTCGTGTTAGGAATGGATTGGTTGGTAGCCAATCACGCACGTATTTTATGTGATCAAAAGTCTGTAGAAGTATGTACGACAACTGGTGCAAATATCATAATTAAGGGAGACAAGCTAATGAGAACAACAAAATTCATTTCTGTGATGAAAACTGCAAGTTATGCACGGAAAGGAGGAATGGTGTATATGATTTCAGTAATCAATAACACTAAAGAAAAAGAATTAAAAGATATTCCCATCGTATCTAAAATCTCAGATGTTTTCCAGAAGTATTACCGGGATTACCGCCAGATCGTGAAGTTGAATTTAGAATTCACCTGATACCAAGAACGACACCAATTGTCAAAGCCCCCTATCGACTAGCACCAACGGAAATGCAAGAATTGAAGAAACAGCTAGACGAATTGCTAGATAAAGGTTTCATATAACCTGGTTCATCGCCA
Organism: Helianthus tuberosus; assembly: GCA_030545235.1. Classification (NCBI taxonomy): domain Eukaryota; kingdom Viridiplantae; phylum Streptophyta; class Magnoliopsida; order Asterales; family Asteraceae; genus Helianthus; species Helianthus tuberosus. The sequence continues at coordinate 7,191 of JARYGA010031321.1, forward strand.
TGGGGAGCACCGGTGTTATTTGTCAAAAAGAAGGAAGGATCGATGCGAATGTGCATTGATTACCAAGAATTGAATAAGGTTATGATTAAAAATCGGTATCCACTACCGAGAATCGATGATCTATTCGATCAACTTCAAGGAGCCCAATTCTTTTCAAAGATCGACTTACGCTCTGGATATCATCAATTGAAAATATAGGAAGATGCCATTCTTAAAACTGCTTTCAGAACAAGGTACGGTCATTATGAATTTACAGTTATATCATTTGGTTTAACCAATGCCCCAGCCACATTTATGGACATGATGAACAGGATATGTAAACCATACATGGATAAATTCATAATTGTCTTTATAGATGATATTCTAATTTACTCTAAGAGTAAAGAGGAACATGCGGAGCATTTTCATATACTCCTAACATTGTTGAGAAAGGAAAAGCTTTATTCTAGATTCTCAAAATGTGAATTTTGGTTGCAAGAAGAGCAATTCCTTGGACAGCTAGTTAATCATGAAGGAATTCTTGTGGATCCCACAAAGATCGAGGCGATTACCAAATGGAAAGTCCCTGGATCACCTACAGAAGTGAGAAGTTTTCTTAGATTGACAGGATATTATAGACGTTTTATTCAAGATTTTTCTAGAATAGCCATTCCATTAAACAGACTAACTTGCAAATCAGTTAAGTTTGAATGGGGGCCAAAACAAGGGGAAGCATTAGGATTTTTAAAGCAAAGGTTAACTAATGCACCAATACTTGCTCTGACAGAAGGAACAGAAGACTTCATAGTCTACTGTGATGCCTCCAAGTTAGGATTCGGTTGTGTGCTGATGCAACGTCAAAAGGTAATTGCTTATGCATCTAGACAGCTTAAGAAGCATGAAGATAATTATACAACCACTGATCTAGAATTGGGAGCAATAATTTTTGCCCTTAAGATTTGGAGATACCATCTTTACGGTAGTAAGTTTGTTGTATTCACCGACCATAAGAGTTTAAGGTATGTCTTTGGACAAAAGGAATTAAACATGAGGCAAAGATGTTGGATGGAGATCCTTAGTGACTATGATTGTGATATCCAGTATCATGCAGGAAAAGCTAACATAGTAGTTGATGCTTTAAGTCGAAAGTATCATGAAAAGCCAAAAAGGGTATGCTCTCAGGTTAAACCTACAGGTAGATTTAAATGAACAAGTGAAAAAGATACAGGAAACAACAATCAAGGATGATGCTGAAAGTTTGAAAGGAATGATTAAAGAATTAGAGAAAGGAACAGATGGAATTTGGAAATTCCATAAGAAAAGGATCTAGATACCTATCCAAGGGAACCTACGGAACCGAATTCTGGAAGAAGCTCATAAATCCAAGTATACGATACATCCTGGAAGTGACAAGATGTATCAACACTTAAGAAAGAATTTCTGGTGGATAGGAATGAAAAAGGATATAGCAAATTATGTTGCTAAATGTCTCACATGTTCACAAGTTAAAGCTGAACATCAGAAATCTTCAGAATTATTGCAACAATTGGAAATGCAAATTTGGAAATGGGAATTGATAACAATGGACTTTATTACCAAATTACCTACGACACGAAAAGATAATGACACAATCTGGGTGATTGTAGACCGATTGACTAAATCTGCTCATTTCTTACCAATGAAAGAAACTTTCAGTGTGGAACAGTTAGCCAAGCTGTATGTGAATGAAGTAGTTTCATTACATGGAATTCCTTTATCTATTGTGTCTGACAGAGACAATCATTTCACTTCTCATTTTTGAACAAGTTTCCAAAAAGCAATGGGAACTGGACTAAATCTAAGTATAGCCTTTCATCCTTAAATGGACGGACAAAGTGAAAGAACAATTCAAACAATGGAGTATGTTGGGCAGAAAATGGAGAAAGGTAACTGTTAGTTCCTGAGATTGTACAAGAAACAACTGACAAAATTATTCAAGTCAAGGAAAGGCTGAAAGCAGCACGATATCGTCAAAAGAGTTATGCAGATAACAGACGCAAACCACTAGAATTTCAAATTGGAGACAAGGTATTAAAAGTTTCTCCATGGAAAGGAGTTGTCAGATCCGGTAAAAGAGGGAAGCTAAGCCCAAGGTATGTTGGACCTTTTGAAATTATCAAACGAATAGGGCCAGTAGCTTATCAGCTACAATTACCAGAGGAAATGGCAGGAATACATGATGTATTTCATGTATGTAACATCAAGAAGTTCTTAGCAGACGAATCATTAGTAATACCTCTTCTAGATACAGAGGTAAATGAAAATCTTAAATTTGTAGAAAAACCCATTCAGATTGAAGATAGGAAGATCAAGAATCTCAAGCATAAGAAATTAGTTCTATTCAAAGTAAAGTGGAATTCAAAAAGAGGACCGGAATACACATGGGAGCTAGAATCTGAAATGCAAAAGAAGTATCCACATCTATTTCTTTGAATCTCAAGGATGAGATTTAAAACAAGGTGGGGAGAATATAACAACCGTCGAAAAAGCCCTAAATAACCCGTATATCATAAAACGATCCCGTATAACATTAATTTTAATTAAAAACAAATAAAATAATTATCTTTGCTCGGTCGTGGGCCGTGACGGGATCCCCCGGGTGTGTTGCGGGGCGCGACAGTCTGTGTCTAGCCGAATACACCTTGTGCCACGTGTCCCACACTTGGCAGGTCTAGGTTCATGACCAGGCGACCCTAGCCGTAGCTAGGGTGCCCTCGCGGGGCGCGAGAGGATCCCTTAGGCGGTTTGCAGGGCGCGAGAGACCCCCCAGAAGTTGTATTATTGAGCAGTTCAGATGACTTTCAATCCTCATTAAAAATCTTTCTTTTCTCTCTATAATATCACACGAAAATTATTGCCAAATACCCCCTAAAACATGAAGCTCTGCCCCTTTGAAAGTATTTTAATCCCCGATCACTAATTCGTTACCCTGCCCGATTGATCTAGAACACAGCAACGCATATCAAGGCTCTGCCTGACTAAGTACGTTAGGGTTCTGTCTCGTGATGTATGGCTAAAGTGATTTGGGTTATTATACTAACACGCGTGCATTGTATGTTTTTAATAGGCACTCAAAAAAATTTACAGAAAATATTCCCAGGAATCTCGTAGAAAAAAATAAGTGTTCAATGTGAGTCATTCTCTTTTTCTCACAGTTTGTGATCCATTATTTCAAATGTTTTAGAAAACCCTAAATGTTTATCAGTTGTATTTACAGTGATTAAGTTTTTGTAATTCTGCAATTATCATCAGTATGTGGGGTTTTGTATACACTACTTAACACTTGTTAATATTGGACACAGGGTTAGCCAATATTAGCATGACTGCAAGCACGGGGGACAATGGTGCCCCAGTAGCAATACTGTGTTGAGAAATTGGTAGATATAAGCAAATGTAAAAGCTCTTGATGCTGTAAAATATAACAATGTGTCGTTTTATAAAATGGAATGTACTCGCCAGTATTTCTTACTGATAAAATATTTTTCTTACTGATATAAAATTTTGTTTTTTTGCAAACTCTGAATTTATTTCCTAACTACGATCCCTATGTCTCAATTCCACTGCCAAATTAATAAACACGGATACCACCGGCTCGTGTTTGCGGCTCCCGCTCCCAAGGTAGGGTTGAGGGTTGCGACAAAAACTGATGTTATGAACAAAATTTTAGTGTCAAAATATGTTATTTATAATATCATAACAGTAGGTAATTAGTTTTGTATCACATTTATGATTTAGAATCATTTTAAGTGCCAAAGGGCATTTTCGTCATTTAAGGACATAATACAAGGACTTGTATATAAACTCAGATTATAAACTGATTTGATATCCTCAAAATATTTTAATTATGATATTATATCAGTAGGTAATGAGTTTGATATGTGAAATTATGTTTAAAACCGTTCTATGTGACGAAAGGGCTTTTTGGTCACTTTAAAAGATAATTAACGACATTATATGAAAACTCAGTTTATGATCAGTTTAATAATATCAAAATATGCTAATTACTTTAACATGTTGGTATATATATATCATTTGCAAGTTTGTTATCCATTAAAACCTTATTTATGATTAAAAAAGGCATTTTAGTTAAAGTATGGCATATTACCGAATCATGTGCAAAAACTCAGATTACTATTATGATCATGTAATATAACCTCAGAGGGTTATGCTACATTATATTACGGTCATAATGGAACCTTTAATCAGTAGCAAACTAATCTAATTCGGGTCAGAATCGAAAGTCAAAGCAGAAGTCAAACTTTGCGACTTTCGGTTGCGAACCAACCTTAAGACTGGAATTGACGAGCCAAACATGTTTACACAAATTATAATAATTATTACCAAGTTGTTTAAGTGATACAACATAGTTTAGAACACCTATAAACTCAGATTCTAATAATTTCAAATTATGTCCAGTTTGACTTTTTAAAACAATAAGTTTGACCCGTCAATTGACCAAGCAAACGTGATTTTCAGGAGGTGCCCTTTTAAGGGATTAGCCCCTACCAAATTATGATCACGTAGCCATGTTTGCCTCGAACAATGGCTGGATCATTAAGGTCTAAACCGAAAGTTAAAGCGTTTATAAAAAAAACGTTTGACTTTTGGCTTTAAAAAGCCTATAAACGAAAATGCAAGGAAGGAGATCACTTACCAATGATCCTTGCACGAAAAAGAACTCAAGAGGAAGCTCCTTTTAGCTTGGAAACTCCAGGAGATGAGAAGAATTGAAAATGAAGAAGGTGAAAGTTGTTTGGAGGCACAATGCACCTATTTATAGTTGGAGGAGGAGTTTGGAGGAACTACCAGGTGTAATGGAGAGTTAGGAGAGGCTTACATGTGTCCTTAAATGTGTCCCATACAAGAAACAAGCCCATGGTATCGAATCATGAGAGTTTTGGCAGTTTGTGTGGTGGCCAAGCAAAACTCGTAGCTGGGCGATTTTATACGGACCATAGAAGTCCTGTATATATGCCCCGCAAAGGGCTTCGGCCCACAAATCATTTTTCAAACTTTGACACCTTTGGCCCCTTGACTTCCATTCTCTTATGTATTATCATTAATAATATAAAAAGCCTTTCATGATCAATATTAGACACACCCGAGAGTATGACCGAACATCATTAAACTCCCGATTCGTTAAAGGGTCACTCAGAGGTATAAATTAACATGTTGACACCTTTAACCCTCCAACTATCAAACTTTCATATAATTCCGCAAACGGTTCCACTTGTCCAACAAGTGGCTCATTTGAGAATACGGACACCGTAAAAGGTCACTCAGAGGCATAGTTTCAGCATGTTGACACTTTTAGTCCCTCCACATTCATAGTTTTCACATTTGGCAAAAATAGTCCCTCCTAGCCATCATTAGGCATAAATAGGTTACTGGACACGATTTTACGAGGTGTTACACTTTACATAATATCAATTTGTTAATCAAATTACACAATCGTGTCTATGTAATTGTCACGATTAAACACATAATTGACGTTTGCTTTGAATCTAAAATCCGGAGGAACCATTGTTTCTCTCATTGTTTACAACTTCATTATTTAGTAATTCGTAGTTTAATCAAACTCTCAAACAACCAAAGTTTACATTTTTGCAATTAGTTCTTAGTACTTGATTCATAGCACTTTCCACTAGATTCCTTTGGATTCGATACCCTGCTTACCCTAGCTACTTAGGTTAATTAGGTTTTTGCATGACACGTTTGACAGTCTTCAAAATGGCGACGTTGCTACGGAGTTGTGCGTAAAGTGTTTTGTGTTAAGTGTTTTAGAAAAATAGTTAAAAAATCCAAAAATAGTGTTTATTTCCTTCTTGTTCAGAATTACGCATCGTTTTATATGTGTGCTTTTGCAGGTGAGTTTGTACATACATGCATCATACTTGGAAATCCGGGAAGTCTTCACCGCTAGTCTTTGATCCAGAAATAGAGAGGACAGTTTGGCAGACATGAGTTTTGCACCGAGAAAACAAAATTATTCAATCACCAACACTGACACTTAGTTCAATGGATACCTCAGAAAATCTAGATAATCAAACTTCAAACCCACTTCACAAACCCAATTCACACCAACCGCTACTCAACCTTCACCCAATACGTCCATACCATCTGAACTGCCACCACAATCAACCCAACCAATTACTACTCAAGTTCCACCAATGCCATCGCCACCGTTTCCCAATTTAGACAACCTTCCACCATTTCCCAACCAGTCATCATCTTCTTAATATCCGTCATTCACCCAAACATCTATTGCGCAACACTATTCACCATACGTGAGAATAAAGCAAGATGAGAACCCGATTCCATCGAGCAAAAAATCGACTCGTTAACTCATCAGCCACACCATTCATACCAAGTCAACAGCCGCAATATCAAACATCTCAACCACAACCTTACTCTTTCAGAGCTTCAATGTTTGACCAAAGGGGTGGCTCGAGGGAATTCGGAGATGGATACGACTATAACACCCTGCTTCTTCGTACTTTCCATAATTAGAAAGCATTGTGCATATTTCTATTTTTGGAAGTCTAGTATTCTTGTAATCGTATTTTCGTTGTAATCATTGTAAAATCCGAGACTTGGATCATAAATAAAATTCGTATTTCTTTAAATTCCTGATTTTACATATTCATACATGTTCATACATTCGGATTAATTATACATGTGATGCCTTGTTCGTAACTTATGCAAAATACGTTAAACCTACAAACGCTTTATTTACATGCTAATTTCATACTTATACAATACTAATTCTTGACTCATGTACTTCTTGATACTTATTTTGTGCTTACTTTATGCTTTAATTACATAACATACCCTTACAAGTTACATTTTATGCTTAAAACACCTTAAAACCATAATATATGAAACTATAAGTGCCAAAATGTAAAAATAACAAACAATTGCACCAGCTAAGCTGGCTCGCTGGCCGCGACTCACCCTCCCATGTGGCTCGCGCCCCACCAGAACCCCGGATCCGCAGTTTGGTTGGACAGCTTTGTTTATTGGGCGAAATTGTGCTTGTTTTGTTGTGTTTCTTCCATTAAATGACCCAACTACTTAACCTAATCATTCCCTATAAAACCCAACCCATTCCCACACATTTTCCACTTTGCAAACACTCCACTTTCACTCTCAAACACCCTAAAATCAGCTAGAAAATCAGTAGCAAGACAGATTCATTACAAGTTGCAAAAGTGAGCATAACTTCACTTATTTTTCCATCTTTTTCATTCATTCTTTCTTCTTAGCACTTGTAAAAACCTTAGGTATGTTTCCACAGGTTTTCCATGGAAAACCAAGGCTGGAACATCACTATAATAAGGTTAAAAGTGCAAGAAACTTTTTGTGTTGTACAAGCATTTTGATAAACTTACTTAAACTTGTGATTTCTTCACACATTCCTATGTTCTTATGCCACTAATCAAGACTATGATTATGTGTGCTTAAAAACAAGGTTGTAACATATAAATCCGGAGGTTTTAATCCTCAAAACTTTCTATTTTAAAAGGGTTTTAACCCACAAGTGATGAACAAGTCGTGAACTTGAATATGTGTGATTATTTAGATAGCTTAGGCTATCCTACTTACAAATCCACACATCACTTGATGTTTTACTTGTTAGCTAGTGTTTATTTCATTTCCTTATTATACATTCATGACCATCCTTGTTGTCTTATGACAACTTGTGCATTGGTGAATACAAAAGAGGTCTTAAAATGGAAGATTTATCTTCCTACCTCTATGCATGACTTCTATGATAATTTTGCTATACTTGATGGACTAAGAGTTATGATATATACTATATAGAATATATAATACCTATAGTAACCAAACCTTTGATGATAATCTACTGATTATTTGTCAAAAATACTAAGTTACATCATCTAAGAACCTAGTACTCGTTATGATTCTAATGGGTACTTTAACCCATGAAAACATTCAACCCTTATGGGTTTCATAGTGTCAAAAACGAGTATTATGTGCTAGATGGTTATTTTCTCATATGTTTACTTTCCATATACTTTAACTTCCGAATTCACAATTCTCCGTTATCATCCAATACTCTTACACCTATGTTTCCTCATGTAGAAGGACTCGGTGTTTCATCCTCAAACAACCAACAAACTCCACGTGAATTAACAAGTGGAAGCTTGCAAAACCGTAATATACTTGAAAAACCCTTTTTAATTTACCAGCTTTTGGGGTGTAACATGTTAAACTATGAAAACCTACACTTATACTTATTTCTAAAATGCACAAACATTCCTTATACATGCATGCATACTTGTTACTTGATACTTTAAATTTGGGTTTGAACGTTTTGTGTTAGACTTATCATTAACTTCGTATGAGCCTATCCTTGACATATATAGCGCTATAGGAATAACGCACCGCCTGTGAACGTTGGGTTATGTTAAGAGCTTATTGTGTTTCATCTTGGTTTGATTAGTTATGCACATGCCAGTTTTTGTTTATCTTGTTTCGACTAGCTTGCCATGTGGAATTGTTTAAAACTTATCTTTTTATGCTATGTTTGAAAACCTGTATACTCTCCTTTGCTTTTGCATTGAAGTTTATTTTAAACATGTTACAGGTTGATGGTGACGATCATATGAAATCTAGTAGGGATGACTAGAAACACGCTCAAGAAATTACTAGATTTGAATATTTATGTTGTGTTGAACTCTTTGTATTTGTCTTTTATTTGTTGTAATTAGAATTCCATGTATTGTAATGACAATTTGAGTTATGAAATGAAAACGGTTTTGATTTAATTATTGTCACAATTAGCGTTATGTGTGATGAGCAATCTTTCTTCGTCCCACTCCGATGATTCCGCCATTGATTGGGGTGTGGCAACGACGAATATGAGAGTTATGAGGGTAATCAAGGTAATAGGCAGGGGGTGAATACAGGAACTTCTGAAAGATATAACATAGGGTATGGATTCGTAGAAAGAGAGAACCAAGACACATCTGGGTATCAACAGCATGTTCATCAACCTGATCCGATTAATCAACAATCGATTTATGCAAGATCCATAAACATGCCGTTGCCACCACTGGTGCATCAAATGTCGGTTCAACAAAGGCCACTTCCAAGGAATCTGGTTCCACCGATCAACTAACCCGAAGACATTCTTAGAAGATACGATCAGGGACCGGTGCGGGGAATTAAGAGTCACTTTAAACCTGCCATCGCTAACAATCCCTCACTAGAGGTAATACCTCAATTACGAGGCCAATCATTTGAAGTAAGAGCACAGTCTATCCAAAGTTTGCCTAAGTATCACGATTTGGCCACAGAAGAGTCGTATTTACACATAGCCACCTACGATGCTCGTTCCAACTCCATTGGGGGTCAAGGCTTTACACCTGATGATGTAAAATTGGTTCTATTCCAATTCACATTAAAAGACATGGCACAACAGTGGTTTCATTCGTTACCTTCGGCTTCTATCTTCACATGGCCCAATATGCAACAACTATTTCTGGATAACTTCTATACTCCGCAAAGGACCAGTGGTGCTCGGAGGGACATTCGGAATTTCCAACAACAATCCGGTGAATTATTTCATGATGCATTTAACCGCTTTAAAATGTTGTTAAAAATTGCCCATACCATGGAGTACAAATGTGGGAACTTCTCAATGCCTTCCATGCGGGGCTACTAGCGAAAGATGCACGGGATCTGAGCTCGATATCAAATGGTACATTTGGTACAAATTACGAGCATGTGGATTGGGATTATCTAGGGAAAGTGGCAAGTACATCAAATAGAAAGGCTCAATCTTTGAGAAGAGGGCGACATGAAGTGGTAAGGGCAGTAGAGAATACATCTGAAGCTGGGGTACAAATGCCTATGTGTGGGCATTGTAGAGATTTGGGGCATATTGCAGATCAGTGCCCTAGTATTGTTGGCAGGTTAGATGATGTGAACTTTATTCAAGGTGGTGGTTATGATGGTAGGAATTTCGGCATGAATTCTAATACCTACCACCTGGGGCTCAGAAATCATCCCAATTCTAGTTATAAGAATGCAACTAATCAGCTCAACCCGGGATTTCAAGGTAACAATCAAATTGGTGGGCAAAGGAACTTCAGCCAATCTTATTACCAAAACAATAATCAAGGATGATCATATGGATCCTCTGGTGCCAATGGACGTAATGAGATGATGGAGATGATGAAGGCGATGCAGAAAGAGATGCAAAGGAGAAATTAATTGGATGATGCAAGGGCACAAAAGGATGAAATTCATGATAAGGCCATCCAATCGTTGACGACACAGATGGGACAGCTAGCTAGTGAGGTGGCTACATTGAAGCAACAGAATGGGAGGTTGCCAAGTGACACTCAAACCAACCCCAAGAGTGTGAAGAACGTACCGATCAGTGGGGTAAGTGTCATTCCCAAAAGTAAATGTTATGATAACTGTTCGCATGTTTATCATGTGATTGCAGGATTAAGTGAAGCAACTGAAGAAGGAAGTGGAAGAGATTCAGGGGAGTCGGTCATCCCAATTCGAGTTGAGAAATTCAAGATAGACAGAGCGCTGTTGGATTATGGAGCTGGGATGAGTGTTCACCCATGTAGCCTGTATGACCAGTACGATTTTGGTCCTCTGCATGTGGTTGATAGCGTGGCGATGTTCGCTAAGGCAAGTTGGAAACAACCTCGGCGGTTTGTGAAAGATGTGGTGATCCAACTGGGCGAATTCTACTACTCGGTGGACTTTATGGTATTGGATTACGCGCCATAGAGGACATACAAGCAGCCTGTCACACCCCGACCACGTAAAACAACGAAACGTGGCAGAAACGTCGGGGAGTGTTGTAACAGAATTAATTGTTTCACAACCATGGTAATTAAAGTTACGTTTTATTTATCAATCAAGAGAGTTACATTGTCTTAAACAAGAAACAAAGAGTACATAACATAATTTAACTAGTTCTTGCTTCGTTTTAAGTCACTAAGGCACAGGTCCGCCTAAGTGTGTCTCGATCATCCTATGCAACATTTCCTGAAAACACATGTGAAAATAGGTACGTCAGCATAAAAATGCCTGTGAGATACATAGGTTTTGTGAAAATAGGATTCATGACTGGCGTTTAAAGAAACTGTTTAATAAAAGTAGCCATGAATCTTGTTGAGTGGTTCCTTTCATAAGTCATTTGAAAAGTGATAAATAAACCAAATGATATATATATGTTTAAAAGAATAATGTATGGTTAAGTGAATAACCATGTAAAATGAGTTTGTATAAGTTAAGTTATTTGTAAAACGATGTTTATGTGAAGATTGTATTGTAGATGTAATATGTCTAAACTGAAATGGTTTAAATAACGCTACGATATGTAATACCATAAAAGCACTTATATATAGGAAGTACCAGCGGCGTATCCACCATGTTTTTATCGTATTACACGTCTCCTCGTTACTTAAATAACTTACCCAAACAACCACCAAAATGTAATGTTTAACAATTGTAGAAATGTTTATGTATGGTCAAATACGGTTTACACAGTTCAACAGTTACAAACGGTTCACATAATCAAATGGTTATAATGGTTCAGATGGTCAAATGGTTATAATGGTTCACATGGTCTAATGGTTACAACGGTTCACATAGTCAAGTGGTTACAACAGTTCGCATGGTCAAATAGTTACAAACGGTTCAAAATGTAATATAATGTGTTCATATGCTGGATGAGCATATGCAACAAATTGTAATGTAAAACAATGTACTAAGTATGCTAAGTTAACATACAAAGCAGAAAAGTAATGTAAATCAATGTGCTAGCATGCTCAGTCAACATACATAGCAGAAAAGTCATGTAAATCAATATGATGTAAATCGTGTACTATAAGTGTACTAATGAACATAGCAAGTTTACGATGTGAAAACAGGAAAACATGAAAGTAACAAGTAGGCACATGTGTTTCACCCCAAAACAGTTTGGAAAACAGTAAAAGAGGGGTCTATGTACTCACTTGAGATTGCCTAGAAGTCCTTGAGTAACAACCACACAATGCTAGAGATCACGGAAATCAAACGACACCTAATATAGGTAACTATGTTAATAAACGGACCTAAATCGGAGGATCAGATAGAATGAGGGTTCATAAACCAAACGAGTATGGGAACTCGTGTAATATGGTTTAACAAAGCCTACATACTAAAATGAAACCTAACCTAAGTGCTTACGACTCGTTTAGGTAGCTTATGCTACTTTAACGCGTCGTTCGCGTAAAACGCGTTCGGATTGCCTAACTAGCCCTATGAAAAGTAAAATATGCCTTAACATGTCTAATATTGTTGCTAAATCAGTTTAGATATAAACAATTATGTTACATAGGCTTAAAATGAATTTTGGCGTAAAAAGGGCATTTTGGTAATTTACCTAAGGCATATAAACTACCTATCATGCGACTAATCAAACCTAAGTGACCATAAGGTATAACCTCGGAAGGTTATTCCCTACGCTACTATGGTCACTTAACATGTTTGGTCGGATCCTAATGATCGACCAAACGGGTCGGGTTCGAAAGTATAAGCGATTGATTAGATCACTTACCTTTACGACCCTAGACAAGCACAAAACTAAAAGTGACGAGCTAAGCATGTTAAAACATGCTTAACTAAGTTAGAAAACAAGTTTTGATATCAAAACAAACGGTTTTGATATCCTAGAGTAGTTTGGTTACAAAATACGCGAGAAAACACATTTTGGCCGAAACTACGACTCGTCACTGAGCCTAGATAACGTGGTAATCAGTAGGTATAGTCACTAGGGACTATAACCATCGTGATTACGCTCACGTTATGAAGTTCAAACGAACTTCGTGTTGACCATAAACTGGTCAAAGTAGAAAGTCAAACGCAGTTTGACTTTAACGACAAAAACAAATGAAAAGGACGAAAGAATACTTACAGAAGGTCCCCGCAAGCTCTTGATCTGATTTACTCTCAGGTATGAAGCATAAACTTCAACTTAGAGAGCCAAAATCAGATTCAAGTGTGCTTTGGAGGAAGTGAGGGTGGGTATTTATAGGAATTCAAGAACCGTTAAGATCGTTCATCGAAAACTAAGCTTTGATCTGGACCTTACATGTGTGCCCATGGTTTTCTAAAACCATGGGAGCCCCTAATAATGGACTAGGTTCATTGAATACCAGCCCATGGTTTTGAAAAACCATAGGTTAAACCATCAACACTTCAAAATGGACTAGGTTCATTGAATCTGGTCAGAAATTTCAAAAATGGTCCCTGCACTTGTAAAACTTGATTTCTTTGCACTTTTAAGCCCCGTTAACCCCATTTAAAGGCTCTAAAATAATGTTAAAGAATAGGGAACTCAAAACATGCTCAAAATTATCTCGGATGTCAGTTCGTTTGGTCGTACGGTTGCGTTATTCGCTTAATTACGACGGAATGCGCATAAGCGCGAAAAACGATCCAAATTGTGCGACGAATGGATTT